>JAWWMU010000036.1:5602593-5621404 GCA_035048155.1 Cinnycerthia olivascens | reverse complement strand
AAAACCCCCAAAAAACCCCAAAAATAACCCAAAAAACATGTCAGATAAATTATTCCTTGTGAATTGTTTGCCTTTGACTTAAAAGAAAAAAAAAATACAAGAAAATTATTCATGTTTGCAGTTAGTTTTGAACTTTATGTTTTTAATTTCAATATTTATCTTATGAATTTCTTGGGTTTTTTGCGAGAAAACTTTGTGTGAATTCTGCTTCCAAACTCAACCTCAGCAGGGAAGTTATATGAAAATTAAGTTACAATGCCATGTACTGAAAAGAAAGACCAATGTTACTTTCATCCTGAGGCCGAAATTGTCTCTCTAGCAACTGGAAATAGAGTTAAGCTTGCCAAGAGTTCCTTGTGAAGCAGATGGAGAGGCAACTAACAACCTTGATGAAATCTTGTTGGCTAAGCCTTCCGAGTATCCACGGGGCTCCCAGAGCTACCTATCAAATTGACTTGATCGCTGCCCTGTATAAAAGTATTCCTCACTCTGGTCAATGGCTGGTGCAGTTTTGCACCTTCCCCCTCCATGCACAGAGCTGTTTGTCCTGAACACACAGTTAAACTCTCAATTATCTCTTCACATGAGTGATTACAGGTCTGTCGTGATTCCTGAAAAACTTCCATGACCATGTGCATCTTCTGTCTTTAAAGGCTTTACACTGTTTTACTGGTATTCAAAAGACACCCAAGAATGTGATAATTAGTGTCTTCATACTTTTGATGGCTACATAAAATAATATTATACATGGCTGCATGCACTGAAGGGTAGAAAAGGATGTCTGATTGTTGAGGTAGACTGGTTTGCTGAATGCAGAGAAACAGCCTTGGACTCTGCTGGCATTCTCAGATGCACAACATGATCCAAAAGCTGATTGTAAGATGATGGTATCAGTCCCTCTTTTCTTGCTGCTGGTGGGTTCTGAATATAAATCACAAGCTGTGTATGCTTCTGCTGATCCTCTGTTCCCACAGTGACCTTAGAGTAAATGTATTGGTTTTTCATTTATATTTAAGAACAGACGAAAGTATGTTGGGACTTGCTTCCCTATCCACACAAACTAAATCAATATTTCACACACATTCTGTGTTGGCAATTAGCTGTTCCCCATCAGAAGTAACATCTGCTTTAGAAGTTTCCACACCATCCATTCTGTTTGTTTTTATTCTTGCAAGTGTTCAACCAACTAAAGTGGGGTCAGAAGTTTGTTTAATTGACATTTTTTTTCTTTTTAACTGCAAGAAAACAGTCTATACAGAAAGGACACTGTGAAGTGAGCAGATATGCAGGTGTGCAGACATTGATGTCCTCCCTGTATGCTACTGGGTATTCAGACCTCTGTGTCATTTTAATTATTAAGAGCTTCTCAGTTCACAAAACCAAATCATGCTCTTTGATATGCATGGAGCCCCTCCTCTGAGGCTGGAGAAACTGTTCCTGGCCCCTACATACACCACTGGATGTGATGTCAGTCCCACTTCAGGGACTGCAGGAGGGAAGGCAGCCTGTGCTTCAGCATGGGCAGGCTTTGGGAATTGCTGCTCTCGAGGGAAGAGTGGCATTCCAAGCCTGTCGGGAGGGCATGGGTGGCCAAGCCTTGCAGGGAGGTTTGAAAGGCACAGCCTCAAGCTCCTGAGTGTCAGACATTCCTCAGTGCTGGTTTCACTTAAACTGGGGCCAGGCTGGAGGAGGCACAGATGGTGCTCAATGTACACAAGAGTGAGTCACGGGACAAAGATGCAGCTGGCATCTTCCAGATTGCTTCTCTTGGTGTGGCTCTTTTTTTCTACTGGGTATAAGAGAAAGAAAATACTCATTGATATAGATAGGACTCATTGTATAAAGCAGGATGATTTATATTGTCAGATAAGTGCATGAGTGAGTAGAAGAGAAAGACAGGGAATAGGCATGCAGGCAGTGATCAAGAATCTAAAGTAATATTCTGAATCACTGTATCCTGCCAGACTATTTTTTGAACCAAAATGGCAATGCTTGGACTAAATTAATGTTGATTTGGAAATGCTCAGTTTATATACATTATTTTTAACAGGAACTAAGTATATATAACTTTTTTGAGCAAAGCCCAACTGACAGGTGGGTACTGTGTGGACAGAAGGGTTTCAGATCTGTATGGAAAGTAAAAATTGTTCGTGGAAAGAACTATTATTTATTCTATGAAAGGGGATAAGAAATTTCTTCTCAGCCTTAGACAGAAAGAAAGCTAGCTTGCTAAAGGCGTTTTCTTTAAAATGTATTCAAGATTAAATTATTAGTAAATGCAAGTTGAGTTTGTTGATTAATTTCAGGTTCATTAAAAAAGAAGATTTTCAAACAATAATGAAATATTTGAAAATTCTTAAATTTTTACTGAAAAATTTCCCCTCAAAGTGATTTTAGATTGACTGAAAACAGTATTTTTAAGAATTTCTCTAAGAACAAATTCATATATATGTACACATATACATACATATGCACACACACACATATTCTTCTATGTCAATGTGCTTCCAGTGTACTCAAGTATAATTCCAGCTCTTCTGCTGAATATTGGCAAATGGAAAATCGTATAGAAATATGCATACAGGTCAAATAACTTTCTCCTGGGGGAAACAAACCAATCTACTGAAGATCCAGCAGATTTCTTGGGTGATGTAACCTGTCCTGGATGCAGCCCAGGTCTGGATTTGTGCTGCTAAATCACAGCTGTGGCTTTGGGTCTGGCATACAGGCAAAGAGCTTCCTATTAAAAGCCTGAAGCATTCTGAGAAGTTGAGCTGTCCCTAAGAGAGGCATGTATGGGGCCTGAATTTGAATTCTGAAAGGTTTCAAGGTTATGGTCATGGAAATCAGTGCAGCATCATCTCATTCCCAGTTCTGACAGACTCATAATTTCTTCCTTAAAATACAATTCCTTTGTAGGCAACATTTTAAAACAGCTTCTGAATGATACTTGTATTTGTAGTTACCTGCACTGAGAACATGTGAAGAAGGAGTGAGAGTTTCACGAACAAAGCTTGTAATGGCTAAATAAATAGAGACAGTTTGGAAATAAATTATTTTCTTATGCTTAATATTATGTCAAGTGAAATATATACTTTGCACTCTTTTTTTTCCACAAAGAAAAGCGAAAAAGCCCCACAACTCCACATATTTCATGCAGCTTTCCTCTGAAATGTTATGTCCATTATGTATCCATACGTAACATTATGTAAATATTGGGTTTTTTTTCCTCTGTACTTTGGTCAGACACAGATTTGCCCCCACCAGCTGGTGTACAGTGAATCCATTCGGATGTGGAAGCTTGTGGATAATATACAAAGTTACCTGACATGTATCATGGAGTGCATGTGACTCTTGGCCTCACATTCTGTACTCACTGTTTTCCTGAGAAATTTGGAACTGTTGCTTCTGACAGGGAGAGTTGAGAGGGCTTGGACCTTTCCTCCTGAGATGACCCTGCAGTAGCTGTGGTTTTCAGAAATGTTAAATTCCCTTGAGATAAAAGCAGGCTGCTCAAAAAAAGTGCCTTTCTTAGAGATTTGCACTCAGCTTCTACCTTCTTTCCTGAAGTACTTGTAAGGCTTTTTGCACTTTTCCAGCTGCACTTGCCAAGGCTTTGTGTTGCCTTGCTGGCAGGAATCTCAGAACAGCAGGTGCTTCAGCGCGGGCTTTGCAGCGGGTGCTGACCTCTGTGCTCCTCTGCTCCTGGGTTAGCTGTCTTAAACCCTGCTTACAGCAAAATCTAAACCCCAGAAGCAGATTTGAAATCCACCACACACTTTCCAGCAGCATAGTTTCATTCGATTATAGGATGCTGCAAGTAAGCTGAGCCCAGAGCCCAGGTTCTGAGACATTTTTTTCTGGTTCACGGTTGCTCACCTGCAGTATGTGAGGATTCTCCAAGGATGCTGGCTTGCTATAAACTCTAAGGAAAACTCTAAGTCTAAGTCTGAATTCTAAGTCTAAAACATTTCCCTCAGAATGTGGCATTTGTGGTTTGTTTTTGTTAGTTTGGTTAGGGTTTTTTTGGTTGGTTTGTTTTCTCATAATTTGTTTCTTTTGGGAGAAGGAAAGCACTATATCTATTTAGCAGATATCAACTCTCCTGTTATCCTATAGCTCTCATTTTTAACCTTCATTTTGCTAGGCTGAAGCTATGGAGAGTTAACCTTTGTCTTGAGAAAGTCTGAATTTAACCATCAAACAATTAAAAATTTCTTCCAATACTGAATATTCCAAGGTAATAAAAGCTCTTTGGTACTAGAGGAAAGTACCAAAGATGGCTGGGTAAATCAGTGTTGAGCCTTGTCTGCAGACACATCACTGCCTCACTCAACCCAATTTCTTAAAAATATCCAGGAACCTGTGACAGAGCAGAATAATTGTTTAACATTGTCTCAAGATTTATTGACTGCTATGTAGCGGAGTCTAAGAGAAATATTTTTACAGAACAGTGTGACAACAGAACTGTAATATTTCAATTTTGCTTATTTATTCAGTTAAATCCCAGCAAGTAAAAGCCCTGTCAAGCCCCCACAAAGGTACAGTCAGGGAACTCACCTGGCAGGTTTGCTGTCACACCACTGTCAGTGTGTTCATTAGGCTCATTTCTAAGAAAGGGCTCTGGATGTAGAAAGACCACTGGACTCAATCAGTATAAAAGGTTGGCTGCACTCCCACTAGCTACCAGTTTGATTGTGTCACTGATCCACTTTAGTTTTCAGAATTTTTTTAAAAGTAGTAACTTTTAGTTGCCATTAGTGCTACAACTATCCTCCATGGGAACATTTAACAATGAAAAATGCACATGAAAAATTGCTGGAATTGAAATGAAAGATACAGCATGTGGAAAAGTAATTTGATCCTGAAAATTTTCCACAAGCTTTTCACAGGGGAAGAATACTGAGTGCCAGTTGGTATTTCAAAGTTCAGGTTAAATTCATATCACAGTGGCAGAGAAATGCAGTAGATCAGTTGTAAGGGAAGATGAGTTACAGCTCAAATGTGATTATGTCAGACAAATGGACAGTATCTTGAAGGTTGCTTATAAGTATTTTAAGTATTTATTGCAATACTTTATTGTTAAGGGAAAGTTTGAGGGAATACAGAACCATCTTTACATACTATGCTCCAGTACCTTCCTACACGTTGTACAGGCTGTAAGAGGATTGATTGGCAAAAATGACTGCTCTGCTCATGGGAAGCATGGGGAACTTTGAAAGATGAATGACTGAAAAAATGTAAAAGTGCTATTCTGCTGTCCGTCCAGTTATTAGCAAATGCATGCAGAGCTGCTCCATTTAATTTCTCTAAGAGGGAGTCATGTCCAAGAAACAGCCCAAAACCTTCATATGTAAACCCTTTTGGAAAACTGCTCAGTCCCTGCAGAGCACGACGAGGCAGCCTCCCCTATTTACAGAGAACAGAGTCCTGCTAGGCTCCAATTTGCTCTGTGGTGAGTGCTGACCTCAACACCCACTGGGAGAAGGGGATTTGAAACTCAGAGTTACTCAGCACTGTGTAGGATTAAAGGTTTCAATTTCACTCCATTTAAATGTATGTTCAAACTTTTTTTTTTTTTTTTTGGTACGTTGAATTAGATTATCAAGATGGAATTAAATCTGAGAACACCGAAATTTAATGTGAAACGGATCTCTTATTTTCTTGCCTGCCTCAATTATAACAAAAAGACCCCTGTGCTTTTTATACTTTTATGGCAAGTGCCCAATGTGAAAAAGAAAAGAGTATAAGGAAAATTAAGAGCTTCCCTTTGCTGGACTCCCTAGTAGCACTTTAACTTTGAACAGTTTGGTATCCACTGCTCCAGCTTCAAACCCTGAAAGAAAAGTGGCTTTGTCTGATAGTTTTATTATATGTTTTTAAAGAATGTGAAATGAAAGAAATGGTGATTTAGAGGTTCTGCAGTGCTTTACTGACTCAAGTTCAGATTATAACAGACTGCTAACCCCTATTTCTCACCTGTAACACCAACCTATAAATTATAAACACGTTGGCACAATTGTTAGATTATTATTTTTTTATAGCTCTCAATTTACAACTCTGGCTGTCCTTGAGCTGGTTCTCTGTATTTGTTACAGTCTCCTGAGGCAGGATTCATTGACTAGTGACTCCACATTTTAGCTCAGAGAAAATTCAGTCTCATTCTGATGTCTTCAATTTTTCACAAGGCCTTACTGTTCCTCATTGATTATGTACTGAGGATTAATTATACTGTCACTTAATCTATTTACATGCTTGGACAATATATGGGAACACTTATTCTGGCATGGTCAGCATTTCTCCCAGTATGGGACATGCTTGTTTTATTAATTGCAACATGTTTCCATTAGAATGCATGGAAGTGGTTGGTTAGCAAAGTTGCATTTATTCCCTTCATAAATCTATGAAGATATTTTTCTCTGTGACTTCGAAAACTGAGCTCTCTACATTTTTTGCCTTGAAGGCATCGGAAAAATTGGTGTTTCATGAAAGAAGATTGCTCTCTGGTAGGTTGTTTTACACAGGTCAGTGCACAGTCCAGAGAAATATGATATTATGCAAATTTGCTATTTCACATACATGATGAAAGCAGTGTAATCAAATGTGGGAAATATGTGACATGGAGTCTTACTTTTTATAGTCAGAGATTTCTATCCATTCATTTGCAGATATTTAAAGCTAGAAAGATAGATATTAGATATATAATTTAAAGATTTTCTCAAAGTTCAGAAAGAGAAAGTAGGATTTCAAATAGCAAAGAGCTAAGCATTTTGGTGGACTGAGACTATGGCTCCTTCACAGCCTAACCATCCTCTCTTCCGAGCAACCATAAAAGAGCTAAAAAAGAGGACATCTCAGGAGGTTTTTCCTATAAAATGCTGTCCCTTTGCAGGGGGATGGCATCATTATTGTAGTTTGCTTCTCTTGTTTCTCCCGAGGCTGTGTGGGATTAGCCCCAAGGCTGTTGGGGATGGTTAGGAGCATGCTAGGAAGCCAGTGTCATTTCCAGAAAGGAATTGTGTTCTGATGCCAAGCCAGCTCCCCAGCACAATGTAACGCCTCCTTATGCAGATGCAGAAACTAATGCAGTAGATGTAGACTTATATTTACACAGACAAATTTTTTCCTCTCTATACGATATACACCTCCTGTGAAAAATGGTTCCTGTCCATGATGGGAATTGTGGGGGAGTCACTGAGATGAAATGTTGCAGAGACACCACCTGATGTGATATATTGCCACCTAAAATTACACAGAGGCGACTTGAGAGCCATATGGCCCAAAGGGCTGAGCAGCAATATCGAGTCTGGGCATTTGTTCCTCTCATTCCTTCCACCAGGTCCCCCCTTTGAAACTCTGAACTTTTGAGATCCTAGGAAAAGGGAATTCTGCTACATGAAAAGTGTAATCATGTGAGCAGGTACTGTAGAAATGTGTTCTGAAGGCTGACTTATTAGCTTGGTAATGAATAAATATTGTATAGAGGCTGATGTTAGAGACCAGAAAGAAGCAGAGGTTTTCTTCTACAAAAAACAGAAAATCCACTCTAATTTTTTTTTTTTCCTTCAACTTAGGTATGTAATAGTCCCTTCTTAGATGCTGCAAGAGATGGTTTCCTTATGTTTAAATTCACTGTAACCATAAATCCCAGACTAACAGAATCCCTAATCTTTCTCTTTGGTTCACCTAATAAAAGATAGAGTTATTAGTGAGAGAGGAGAGAGCACTCTGAATTATCAAAGTAATCCTAAAAGCTTCTAGGTCTGTGACATGCAGAAAGAGAAGGGGATTGAATATCATCCTTCCACCTTTTTTTTTTATGTCTGTCTAGGGAAGTATTTTCAGCTGACTGCATCGTTTGTTTTCTCAGTGTGATGCTGCTTGTGTCAGATACTGGTTATGTTAGATATTTGAGTGTTACAAGTTTGCCGTTTCACACAATATCCCAGTCAGTTAATAAGAGAAAATTGGCAGAGCTCCATTAAACACTGAAAATAGTGCAACTTAGGCTGGGTGTGCTCCAATTTAGTTGCTGTAGTCACCCCTACACTGATCTCATTTTCACAGGAATTTGCTCTGAATGAAGTATTTCTTCTCACCCAATATTTCTTAAATACTTGAATCATTCTAAGACCGCATTTTACACTTAGAAATTACATTTGGTTAGGAATGGTGTCCATCAAGAGATTTTTCTCCCACTTTTGGACAAATACATAGCTGGAGGCCTGGGAAGTGTCTGTGCAGAGAAATAAAGCAAATCCTGTGTGCTCACACTTGCAGTATTACCTGGCTGTAAGAGAGGAGATCTAATGAGCAAATGGAGACCTCCAGAGACTTCTTATTCAACACCTTGGTGGCAGTGATCTACAGGTGTCTCTCGTACACACATTCTGTCAATTGCATGAGTTTTTCTAGGCTTTAAGACTCATGCCAGGACATATAATGCCAGACCAGAACGTCAATTATTACTAGCGTAAATTTGGTATTCTTATTTTAAGGTACAAACCTCTGATATTAACTCAGTAGCTTTTGTATGACAGATGATATTTTGACATCACAAAATTAAGATATATCCAGAGAAATTCAGGGTTTTTCCAAGTTGCAGATTTTTGACATCCTTGACTCTCCACCTTGTTGCCTGACTGCCAAGAGCCATTGCACTTCTGAAGTCTGACCTGGTAATCGTTCATACTGATTTGCTATCGAGGTGTAAGCTTCTCCTTGTTGTCATTTCCTTGGTAACTTTAGGACGCTGGGATGATATTAAACCACCAGTTTCAGTGAGAGCTACTGCTCTGACTCACTATTTGGGATAGGAAGGCTGGTGACAGTGTGGGGGCCACGCCGGCAGCCTGAGCACAGCCTGCCCACCCCAGTGAGAGCACGAGCGTGTGTGAGGGTTCAGCTTCAACAAAAAATTACTGTGTGCTGCTGCGAGTCTTACAGAATTCCTGGAGCAGGCCTACTCTGTGATCACACCAGTCACTTCAAGGAGAAATCACTGAAAACGAGGATAGTGTAGGAACTACAACGAAAGTCCTGTTTCTTCTTATTTCGAGAGACAGCATTTTTGCTGAAACTGGAAGAATTCTGGTAGGTGCACAAAGCTCTAAAGTGACATTATCTTTTTGCTAAGAATGATATAATCTAGTTAGAGTTGTTCAGAACAATGGGATACCTCAAGTATCACATGTGACACTGTCCTAAAATGGTTTGTCTGAGAAGAGGAAATGATTATTCCCTCAAGAAACCTGAAAATGAAGGAGGGGCAATCACTGTGAGTAAAAGATACACCATGTACCTTAGAAGTTTAGAAGAAAGGTGAGACTGGGAAGAGGATTTAGATCTTTGTGTAGGAAAAGCAACAGACAGCTGCAGGAAGACAGTTGTAGCATTCTGAAAGCTTATTCCACACAGCATGATTAGCTCCATGCAATTCACTGAAGAAGAGCCATGCATTGACTGCATGACAAATGCAGCCTGTGGTTATGCTCTCTCATGTTTTTTATTTATTATTTTTATTATTATTATTATTATTTATTTTTTTTTTCCCACTACTACTACTATTATTATTATTATTTTGGTACTTTCCCCTTCTTACTGGCTTACATTATTTTACTTACCATGTGTGTCCTAAGGGATTTTTAAGGAGGATTGAGAGCTGTGCTTGTGTCAGATGGAGACTGAATGCTAATTACCAGCCTGACAGAGTATAATAACAATACAAGAGTATCAGTGACAGAAAAAAAATGAGCAGAATATACAATTATTTTATAAAAGAGTTTCTTTCCTTGAGGGAAAAATCTGCACATTTACCATCTGTGACAAAGGAGATGTTGAACTGTGTAAGTGAATTACCCATAGCACGGCGTACATGTGTGCATGGAACAGGATGAACTTGAAATGACATTAAGCAATTTTGTTATTGCAAGAAAAGACCAGAAAAGGTACTGAACTGCAAAGCTGCATTTTCCTCTTTGAAAAGCCTAATTCAGGTTGATAAATGAAACATGATGTAAAGCAGAAATACTATATAGACTTCTATGGAAATGTTTATTATACTGCACAAAGCTTTCATTTTTCTTCATGCCATGTTCTAGATGGAAATGTACAGTATGTTGGAAGAAAACTGTAGAAGACCTAAGCTGTGTCAGTATTAATGCTATGTTTAGATGGAGTTTATTTGTGTACAACAAAGGACATTTTAGATATAATAAGGAATGGCTCCCAGCAACAAAACATTCTTACTGTAAAATAAGTGTGTTTTTTAAAGTTCTTCTTTCAACTAAATTCATAATGTGTACTTCTGTCTGGTTTTCATTCTGGTCTTCCGTTTTTACTTAAGTAGCATGAGAAAATTAGGCCATGTGACATTGCACAAATTAAATTCTGGATTTTCTCATTAAGCTTTTCTATGGGCAAGAAAAGGCTTCTTACCCTTGTACCCCGGTGTATTTGATCAGAAATCGTCCTTCACAAATTTTTTAGCTCAAGTCCTGTATAATGTTCTCAAATGACAGCTGAGTCTGGGCCTTTCACATGGCTTTTTCAGCTTGCAAAGGAAGATAATACAATATGTTTGATATCTAAACTGAGTGCTGGGATCTGGAGCACAAACATACCTGGAACAGGCTATGGAAATCAGCAAAGACGTCTGTGTGCCTGAGAAAAGAATGATTTCCATCAGGAGCCTTCCAGTGGGGAAGAACCTTTATATAATTGATGTTCTCAGGCCACAGCAGAATCATGACTGCAGTATTAAATACTGATTTGTAATCAAATTAGGTGAAACAGCCAAAATGAGTCTAATATTAGAAGAAACCTGGAAGAAAACCTGTAGAACAGAATTGAAGAAGATGATGTAGCCAGATGACCAAACTGTCAGTTCTGTGGCCAAAGCATTTTAAAACAGTGGAAGAGCTGTAGACAATCGTATACAGGAAACCAGATGGAATTTCTGTGGATCAAGGAGCCTGTGTACACTACAGACTCAAGCATATTAATAACATCTACATATTATATATAACTAGAAGTATGTAAAATAACATCTATGCATTCACTTGAGAGGTGTTATTTTCTGTTCTTCCTCAAGGACACTTTCAGAACTTTACTCCTGGGAAGAATGGAGGCAGCTCACATACTTTAACCTGTAACAAGAACCTTGATCCAGCAGCAGGAAAATGCTTTTATCATCAGTTCATCACAAAATGATGTCCATATGAAAATATTTTGATTCCAAGGGTAGAGAGCACCTGATTGCATAGAATGGGGTTCAGCTGAATGTGCTTGATGTTGCACAGCTTTCATTTGGTCAATGGTTAACTTTCTTATCATATAGGTGCTCACAAACACATTTTCTATACATGTTACTAAACCAGTAAGAGTTTTAGCTGAGTTAAATAATGACAACTGTGGAAAGCAGGTCTTTGGACTACAGCAGGAGTACAGGTACACAAAGCTGCCAGGATATTAAATTAGTGTATTCTTTTTGGCATGTTAAAGGAACATGATATGATACCACAAGAGGTCAATTGACACAAGCCAAGGAAGTTTAATGTGAGTCAGCAGTCATCATTAATATTTTGAATATTGAATAAAATATTTTAATAGTTCATATCAAATGTTTTAACAATGTAATCTATTTTTAGTGTATGCCTCCTTGCAGTTATCTTTCAGGGAAAATAGAAGGTATCTTATTTGTCTCCCTACATTTCATTCTGCAGTCAGGGTTTGCCGGTAACAGTACTTGCACATTCTATGTGCATAATGTAAAAAAAATGTAAATAATATATATTTCCTGCATCTGTGGTAGATATGTGACAAGCTGGCAGACCATGAATGAAATACTTCAAATATTTTTGCCCAGAAAAGACAGGCATAACATAGACTGTACCCAGTTGTAGAGATTGCTGGTGAAATCTTGACTCTAAGTTGATGGAAAAACTCTCACTGGATGCACTGATGCATTCTTTTACACAATCATTGTAGAAATGTACAGAACCAAATTCCTCCTTTATCATAGGAAAAATGAATGTATGCAGTCTAGAATCAAGCCTGAGGAGTTAAATCTGTCTTGCACTATAACTTTCCCTCCTTTTCTACCTTTTAAAAAAATTATCATTTATAAATTGTAACTTCTGTGCATCACTATCTTTCTCTTTCTAGGGGAAACTAAGAACTATTTTTAACATTGCTCTTCTTTAGCAGATGGATAACTCTTCCATTAAATACTCTCATGTCATTAGAAAGCTCTTTTTCTTTAGCTTTATTAGATAGGTTTCTGTGTTCTACAAAAATGTGTATTTTGTACAGGTTGGGACAGCATTGGTTGCTATATGAGTATAGCAATTTGCAGGGAGTTTTTTTGCTTGTGTGAACGAAATTAAAGCAAAGGGCTTAGAACTCCATGCTTATGCAATATTATTTACAGCTAACTGTAATTAAGTACTAATGCCAAGCACCAGTCTGTGTATTATTAACAAATAAAAGCCATTCAGAGAATAGCAAAGTGTGAATTATGTCTTGATTCATATGGTTGCTCTGTGGTAGTTAAAAAGTTAAAAGGGTGATACAGGTTGGACTAAGTGGACAATTAATCTCATCAGTACTCAAGAGCCAAAACCTGTTTCAATTTGAAATCTATGTGATTTTTCAAAGTTGCTGTCACTGTGTCCTTGAAAACAGTAATTCCTTTATGATTCCCAGCATAGGAACATGCCACAGCAGTGTAGGCTATTCTTCTATTATTAGATAATGATTCCATTGAAACAGGTATTTATTTTAGAAGTTAAGCAGTAGATTATAAATTCTGTCAGATACCTTCAATGCAGAAAGTAGTTGTCAAAATACTGTCCTGACCAGGAAAACAGCTGAGCCTGAGCAAGGGCTGCCATTTGCCTGTGTGTTTCCCCACAGAAATGCCTCTTTTTCCTGTCTGCAGTGCTAAGGTATAATGTGGAGGCTCTAATCTATCAAAATAGATACCTTATCTCAAAGCTGCAAAGTTGACAATTGGCCATGCTTTTTACAGGCAAATGTTTGGGCTTCAGCTTTCAAATTAGTCCATTATTTTTCTATTACAGATGACCTTGAGGATTTCTTGCCAAAATGGCTCCTAGTAAAAAGCTCTTTCACAAAAATGAGAAGAAAAAAAAACCCAAACATTTGAGAGTGTCCTCTGTTTGAAGATGTGCTCATCAGCAAGCACCTGGCTGATTAGGGCCAGCATTGTCTGATCCATCTTGTCTGGGAGTGCTGGGAAGGACGGGTGCACTGAGCGCTGACTGGGAGGGATGGTCAGGGCAGCATCTGCTCAGGGCTGAACTGAAAAGGAGAAAGTTGCCTTCATCTTCTTTTCTGCAAATTTTAGAGAATTCTGAAGCAAAATGGGGGAGAAGACTTGAACTTTTGCATAAGAAAATTTTCTCTTGATTGTCAGCATTTTATGAACCTGATTGCTTTGATTGCTATGATTGCTTTGTAGTCCAAGGAGAGAAAAAACGTCACAAATACAAATAATACTATTAAGGATAGAATTATTAATAGAAACAGAATCAATTTTCTGGTAATCAAAATTTGATTTCTAGTATAGTAAATTTAAGAAGTATTTCATAATTAAAAGACAAAATATTCTTTCATTCTCTGCAAATTTAACTGGGTTTTTTCCTCATATTTGGAGCATATTTGGCTATATTACGTTTCATATGCACATAAATAAAATTTAAAGAAAATTATTTGTTTCACAAAATAACACAGTATGAGTTATAGTGTAATAGAACTCACTCATGCAAGTTAAAGTAATCTGTTCTGTACTTTCATGTTTATGCAACCTTTAATTGCATAACAAATATGGATATAATGTATTATTAATAAATAAAAATTATGTAATGTCATCATCCTATTTTCCATGACACTGTCCATTTCCCTGCAGTCTCATGCTGTGCCTGACAATAGTGAGCAAAATTGTGCAGCATTCTCAACCTTTCACTAAAGCAAATTAATCTTTGGTGTCTGAAATAGGATATCGAATTTGAAAGTTGAAATAATATTTTGTGGAAGACCTAGGTACCCACCCTGAAGTTTCGAACTGTCTCAGTCCACAGCAGTATAAGGCTGCTTATACTTATGCCATAGTTTGGATGTTGTTATAGAGTTTTACCCCAGTTAAACATTAGGATTACACTTCAACTGCTTATTTTAAAAGCAGTGGCATTTAGCAGCACCCTGAATTTCACGTCCCTGTTGTGTTATGTCTGACAAGGAATGCACAGACACAAGTCCTTGGAGGCAGAGCTGGCACTGAACGCTGGAATTGCTGGATTTGGCAATGTTTGTGTGTGTGTGTGTCAGAGTGTGTGTGTGTGTGTGTGTGTGTGTGTGTGTCAGTGTGTGAGTGTGTGTATTTGTGTGTATTTGTGTCTGTGTATGTGTGTGTGTGTGTCTGTGTGTGTGTGAGTGTGTGTGTCAGTGTGTGAGTGTGTGTATTTGTGTGTGAGTGTGTGTCTGTGTGTGTGAGTGTGTGTCTGTGTGTGTGAGTGTGTGTATTTGTGTGTGAGTGTGTGTATTTGTGTGTGAGTGTGTGTATTTGTGTGTGAGTGTGTGTTTGGCTCATCCTCAGGTATCTCTCTGCTCCCTGTGGGTGACAGAGCCTGTGACACATCTTACAAGAGCAGTGGTTTGCTGTGCTCCATATTGGCTGGCGTGTTCACAGGCTCCTCAGGGGACTGTTACAGCCTAATATTGTTAAAAACTTCAAAACTTCTCAAGCACAGCTCCCACTGGAGCCGCAGGGGGTTCTTCATGCCCAGCATTTGCAGGATCATGCCCATGAATGTAGAGCATTGTAGGATTCCCTGGGAAGGAACCACAACCCTCACAAGAGAAATACCTTTCCCATTACTGCTGTATTCCAAACCCCTATGTATGTTTAAAGTTTACAAAATATTGCTGGGGAAACAGAAAGGTTTTTTCTTCCTTTTGTTTGGATTAGCTACGCAATTAATAAGCAAAATCTCTTCTGCTCCCTGGCAGATCCTGTTGGCCTTTGCCACAGCAGGCAAGACGTGTCCTCTGACGATGTGATGCTGAAGGAGAGGAAGGTGCTGGCTGGCTGTGCTGTCAGAGCATGAGGGAGGGGACTCATCCTTCCTCCCTTCTCAGAAGAACTGCAAGTACTCTGCAGCGTGGGGCTCTGCAGGTCAGATGCTGGTTGGGAACTCCAGACTCACAGCACACCTACGGCAGCAAAGGTAACCCCGGGAAAGTCCTTAGCCCTGTCTGACCCTCAGCTGAGGGCTGGGGGTACCTTGGCAGAGTGTCCTGTGCAGGGACACTGCAGAAGCTGATCCGAGCAGCAGCAGGGCTGCCCTGGGATCACATTCACCACGTGTGGTACCCGCATTCTCTCCTCTTGCATTCCCAGCCTGCCCCACCCCTTGAGCCAATTTGCCCCCAGTACTGCAGCAGCCTCACCTGTAAAGTGTTTAGATAATATTTACCTTCTCCCCAAGGGTGTTGTGGGAGTTAATAATTTCTTTTAAAAGCACTTTGAGAGTTTGAGATTGCTGCTAGCAGTATCTATAATCCACAAAACAATTTAGCAGTGGAAACTCGTTTGGTTTTTTTTCCTCATTTGTCTTTGATTGCCATTTCTGGTTTTCAACTGATAAATGCCTTCCAGACTTACAAACATAAAACCCTGCAAATGTGTGCCACTTATGGTCTTAAATACATGTGAAGCTTTGTCTTCCCAAGCATAAGTACTGCACTTGAAAAGGGAGCATCCCAATCACATTTGACCTGCTACATAAAGTCAATAGTGTCTGCAATTACTCTGCAATCCAACAATTCAAACCAATCTGTTTTTAAAGACAAATCATGCATAAACTCAAGCTAAGTAGTGGTCTCCAATGATTCTAATTCATGCTGTGCTGACAAACCCTCATGAAAGCAGATAAGCTGTATCAAGAGCTAATTAAGAACAGAGTGTTTTATGCCTCCTTTGCATGAAATTAAATAATGGCATTCTGGGAAGAACTAAAGCAACAAAACCCAGCCTATTTTTTCATACTTATGCATAGGATTTTAAAACATTAGATTTTCCTGAAGCTTCAGGTTCTCTATGTATCTCTGGGGTGTGAATGCCAAAAATGAGCCATAGGCAACACAAAAATATTTCTCATTTCACCCAGTATTTTGGTCTTGGTGGGACTATTAGGAAAAACAAACCTAAAATATTCCTTATGGAATTAAGAGTACAGTTGTCTTCCTTTAGTATCATGCTCATTTCTCTTAATTGATTTTTCAGTAGAGGCATTTTGTTCATTCTTTGGGACATAGTGCCCAATCAATTAATCAAGTAACCTTGAGCTTTTAAACTAACAAAAAAAGATTGGAAAGTAACTTTATATTAACTTGCTGCTTGATACCTCTACTGATTTAGTCTTTATCCCAAGAATAGATGTCCCTAGCACTCAAAGCCATTTGTTGGGAAGGCAGAGGCACAGTATGACCTGGAATGAAGTTCTGCATAGAACCAACAGTTATGCCAGTTTGAATGAGTTAAATGTGTCTCAATATATCAGTACTTTCTTCTATAAATTTGGTTAACAACAGAAATATCTTCCATGTATGTATACTTCTAGGAATATTATCATATTCCCTGAAAAAACTGTCTGAAGATGGAAGTGTATGAAAGTCTGTTTCAAGTTAGCTTTGATCAGAATCAACCGTCTGTCTAATTAAGACTATGATTTACATTGCATAATGGCACATTTTGATACTTTGTGAAGTCGAGGTAAAATAACAACAGTGGTTTTACCATTTCTGGAAATCACAGTTCTGAGATCACACAACGTTTTCCAAACCTGAGGCTCAACAATACCCTCCTGCATTTATGTTGTGCCTATTTGCATGAACGAAAGAAAAGGCAAATGAGCAGGATTGCTTGGGTGGCTTTGTATTCAGAATGAGCTTTTAAGAAAGCAACTAAATTAGCTCCCACATAGACAGACACATTTCTGCTTGTTTTCCCATATTTTATATTGTAATATATGTCTTTCAAAGTACACTTTATGTTTTATGCTGATCTTTTAAAAATATTTTCCAACTTATTTACGCTTGAAATGGATATTTGTTATGTGTTGTAGGAAAGAATGTTCTGCAAAGGAGTGCTACTGTCTTCTTTTTACTTTCATGTCTCCTGTCTCTTTTTGACATTTATCTAAAATAACTCCAATGCTTCCCCCAGATTTAAGTCTGACAGTACGTGGGGCAGACAGTGGTCTCGGAGTAGTTTGGCTGCATTCCCAGTGGGAAATAGGAAGTGGTAGCAGTTCTGAAACAGCCCATTCTGACTGCAGGCATCCGTAACCTCAGCCTGCTGAGAGCAAGGGAGCAGGGAAGCTGCCTTGGAAAGGATAATTCTTTGTTGGAAAGGGCTACTTGTCAACTACTGGGGAGATTCATTAGACTAGAAAGTCAAAGTATCTGAATCACCCCAGCCTGGACAATGCTGGTGGAAGATGTATTCCCAACAGATCCGATTCTTAATCTTCATTCAGATCAAGTAATGTCTTTGTAAATTTTGAGTCATTAATGTTTGAATATCTGCTTTTATAGAAACGTTATTAAACATCAAGGTATTGTAGTCTCCCCAGAGATTACACAAAGCTGTCCATTTCTTAAAACTCTCCCTTAAGTATAGTTTTTCTCAAATATTTTTTTTCAAATTGTTCTGATAATCTTTTTTGAGCCATTTGTGTGAACATGGGTGAATCTTCTGCCATTATTAAAACCCCCATGAACACGTAGCCCTTTACTTGAATGTTCCTTAAAGCTCTGAGGACTTTTTCTCAGATTGCCATCTGAAATTCAAATACATCCGTGCACAACTTAGAAATGATTAGTCATATAATCTGATTGGTGTTTTTCTCGTTCTCTGACTGGTATGAATGTTCACAGAAGGCTATATTTAAATGATCTCATCCTGAGATTAAAATGCATTTTCCCTGAACATCTGTGCCTGTAAACTGAATGCTCACGAGAAGTGACTATAAATGGGCTGTTCACATGTGCAATTCAAATGTGACTAAGTCTAGTCCAATTGAAGATTTAAACCAGCATCATTTTTGTTTGTTTTTATTTATTTCTTTCGGCTGTATTTGTTCAGTTTCAGTAGACCACAGCAATAAAAAGTAAAACCAGCTGCCTGCTGTGGACACTCCTGTGTTTCCAGTGCGTGGATGGGAATGTTTCATAACAGCCAGAGAAAGGTGGTAGCAAGATGATCCTATAGGCAGAACTACACACTGCTAACAAAAAACAGCTGAAGGAAGAGGTGGTGATTATTTAATCTTTTTTTTTTTTTTTTCACACGATTTTGGATTTCCTGTGACTGTACATAATCTGTGAAATGCATATCTCCTGCAAAATGTGAGTGTGTGGCACAGTAATGTTCTATACACACCTATACACATAGATTTTATTCCAGGGATTGCCTTCCCTTGTAGAGGGGAAAATTCTGATTGTTTTTTCTGACAAATTCAGAAGAAATTCCAATCTTTTGAAATACAAAATGACTGACTGTCATTGCTGAAGACTAATTTTTCTTAAGTATACAAATGGAAACTTGTAGAATTCTTTTCAATGAATGTCAACACTGCACAGCTGTCCAGGTGGAAATCCCCTTTCCAAAATATTTGTGTTGCTTAAGCTCTCTGGTCTCACTACTTTGTGTACTTTACAATCTTTATGGAGGCAATTAGCAAATTGTAATATTTTAATATGGAAAATGAAAAATTTGGTTCCAAGT
>JAWWMU010000036.1:5561985-5602493 GCA_035048155.1 Cinnycerthia olivascens | reverse complement strand
CAAACAAACAAACAGTTTGATAGCAATAGAAATGTATTAGAGAATTCTCCACAATAATTTTGTCATCTCTTTTCCAAATTAAATGCTTCATTTCAGCCATCTGGTCTGATCACTGGGTCATTTGGGAAGAACAGCCCCAAAAACGCAGTGTTAGGAGAGGTGTTATCTGCTCCCATGCAAATATCCTCCTTGTTATCTATCTTGCAGGTGCACATGTGGGACTTAGTGACATCATTTTTCATGCTATGTATTTATTGTATTTTTATTATGTATTCTGCAACCCATGCATTCTTTCTCTCTCTCACACATGATCCTTTTAATGTCTGCAGTCTGCTCTAAAAAAACCATAGGAGATTTAGTTTAATCAGTGATATGAGGTCTGATTTTCAATATAGTTTAATCCTTTTCTGAAAATCTGGGACAAAATAGTGAGCCTTCTACTGAACAGTGACTTTTAGTCTGTGCCTCCCTGAGTCACTGCCAGGGAAAGTGACAGCACAGTTCAGTTTTCCAGCAAATGAGGAAAAAACAACTTGGAATTGTAAAAAATGTCCCACAATATTTTACACTTTGAATTGACAAGTATTTTATAAATGTGATAAAACATATTTATAAGCAATAGTAATAGATCCTAAACAATCTTTATTTTAATTTTTTTTACTTTAATCTGCTTATGAAGTTTTGACCTTTGTTGTCTTCTATAGCTTGCTGCTGGGTCAGCTGTCATTAATACAACCATGGCTGTTTAAAACTGATATTTTTTCATCTTTTTAGAAGGTAATTTAAAAGCTTTCTGCAAGACGATGTACCTGAAATACAATAGTTGTATTTAAGTTTATAAATGAGGTTCTTGCAAATTAGGAAAATAGTTTTATATTTTCCAACTTCCGTGTAATGTTTTCCATGCCTTAGGAAGCTGATTTTCTTGAATCAGAGTTTCCTCAAGTCCCTCAATTATCTTTAATTTTCCATCTTTATGGTGACAGCTTTAGTGGTAGCATTCAGGACTGGAAGATTAAGTTATTAATAAAAGTTAGTTTGTTTGTTTTTTATACATTTCAAAGGTGCTCTATTGATCAAAGCTGGTTCACAGGGTGTCTGAATGCCTTGACCAGCTGTGTATTCCATAGGACTGTGTGTATAAACCATGGTTTAACCAGCTGCAGAGACTCCTCCTCTTGCCAGGGGCATTGTAGGCAGGTTCTGGGTTTGTCTCCAGTCAGAGGAGAAGCTCAGTAGGATCACTCTCACAGTGATAAGACAGTAGGCATAATTCACTTTTACAAGTCCATGAATATCACTGAAATTGTTCCCTTTGCTTGTTTGTTAAATAATAGGTGGCACCTTCTACCTCTGTTGGACAGGCACACATTTTAAACACTAACAAACTGCAAGAGTTATAGCTGTTTCACAAGATAGAAAAGAACTAAAATGTTTCAGCTCCATCTCTAAAGATTATTTTTGCCTCTTTTTTTTTTCTTTCTGCTGAATTTTTCCTTCATTTTGCATGGGCTCTGTTTTCAGAACCACACCCAGTGTGCCTAGTCTGAAAATATTAACCAGTATCACAAAATCTCCAAACAACTAGCTTAAAGAAGACTACCATGATAGGTAAAACCAGTCCAAAGACTCGAAGGTAGAAGTTTTCAGCTCAGTTGATGTTGCATATGACATATATTTCAGACAGTCCTGCATATTAATTTTCTCTTAGTCTATTAAATACTGTCTAGTAATACCTACACCAGGGATATATTTGATAATGAAAGTTTTAAGCTAGAAAATGTAAGTACACTTTGGCAGTTGTTATAGGATAAGAAAGGGGACATTGATCCTCAAAAATAATAAATATCCATTATATGGTTGTATACATTAACAGTGGTATAAAAAATAAGCTTTTCCAGCTCTGCATCAGCTTTCTCATTCTTCTCAATTCCCCTTGACACCATCTCTGTCTCACTTTAGCCATTAGTGCTTTAACAGCTAAGGGGTGTGTGCATAAAGGGTGTTTGTGATAATCCATATCTGAATGAGTGTAAAAGTCAGTAAACGTGGGTGTGTGCTCATGTGTGGTTTTACACATGTGAAAATACAGTCCTGCTGCTTGCATTGTTCTCCAATTCCAACTCCCAGGCACTGAGATTTGAGCACAGATGCTGTTTTCAGTGAGATAGTACTTGTCTATTCTTGGAATGTCATGGCAGATGTTTTACCTCGAGGTTAATATCTGTCTTGCTTTAAATTCATGTGGGAAATCTGAAAGTTCCATTTCCTATCTCGAAAATCAATAGAAACTTAATCAGAGCTGCTAAAAACAAGTCCCAGTTCTTTTGTAACAGAGAAAGTAAACAAGGTACAAAATTAAAAGTGACAGAATATTTTACATGAAGGACATGAAGTGCACCACCAACTAAGCTTCAGCTCTACATGCTGAGTGTCTTTCAAGATGAGGTTTGACTAGAGAAAGCTCCATCTGTTCTTTTCCTATACCAAGGCACTATAATATAGCATGTTTAAGGTACATTTCAATTTTTAGTAAAATGTAAACAAAATTTTTAACAGACATTAGCTTTGCATTGAACAGCTTGTATGGTGACCTAAAAGATTTTCTTTGTCAGAATCTGGGTGTTGAATCCAGACTCCTCACGTATGGTTGTTATTCACAAGCACAAGAAACCAGATCCCAACTGCTTTTTCTGTCTTCCTATCCCAACAGATTTCGTACTTGGGCTTCATATAGCTGAAAATTTATCTCCCATTCTAACCTAGACTGATTATTCTCTCTTGCTTCTGTTCTCTGTTACGGTTTTCCTTCTGTGTTGTTCTGAAAGAAACTGTTGTTTCATGTCATTTGTCCTAAACCTGGAAGGGTGTTGAAGGCATATAATTTAACCTCAAAGCACAGGGAAGTTGAGATGGCTGTGTTCAGGTCTTGTTACCTGCTCCATCTGCCTGATCATGGGGCATCCTAGTCACTGCCTTCTGCAGCTGGATTCAGTTTGGGAAAAATGGCCATGACCATCTTATGAAAACATTCTTTGTCCTTGTTGTTAAAGCTCCAAAGAGTGCACATATATTTGTGAAGGAGGAGAGCCAGAGAGGGAGACAGAAACTCCCTACAGGAGCCTGGTGACACAGCTGGGTTCCTATGCCTTCCTAGAGAGCATTGCCTCTGTTCCAGTGGAGGACACGTAACTGGATACAAGATCATAAACATTTACTGGCTTGAGGAAATGCTTTAAAGCATTTGTATGATTAAAACAAAAAGGGTGACTTAATTTCTTTCAGATAAAAAAATCCAGCAATGAAAGAGCTTGGCTTGATAAGTGGATTTAATCTTAAAAATAGAAACATTGTCATTGCTATCTTTCCTATCTTGCTTCCTAAAAACCACAGAGATTTTAGTGCGTATATGAATTAATAGAGTGAAAAAAGCTGTTAGTATTCTTGTCTCATTACTTAATTTGAAAAGTTCTTGCTTTCTTTAAATTTGAGAAAACAGAGTATTAATATGTTAATTAATAAGAAATTCAATAGAGAACTAGAAAGCAAGTAGTTAGACTACTTTTTTCTTTAGTAACTCTGTGAAGCTCATTAAGTGCTTCTTGGAACACATGCATAGGAAAGAAGTACAGAGGAATCTTCTTAAGATGGCTTGTGAAAAAAACTCCTGTCTTAAGAGACATTGGTATTCTCAAATGTATTGAGTCTACTCTTCTTAGAAAATCACATTAATTATACAAGTGATTTGGTTTAGTCCTTTGGGCAAATACTTGAGATAGTTCTCTTTAGGTCCTAGAGCTGAGTGAAATACTGACTTCTACATCAGTGGCTGAACTAAAAAGCGCTTTTAAAGAAGTGTGTATTGGTACAAGATTTTTTCTTCTTAATTTTTTAATTTTCTTCTTAATTTTTTTTGCATTAGAATAAGATTGCTCGGAAGTGGGCTTGAAATTCTCGTATGGAGATAATTTTATTGATTTAATAAAACTTTTTCTTCTCCTCAAGTTTTAAAATTAAATAAATTTCAGCTTGTAAAATGTTTCAGAGATGAACCTTGAAACATGATTAATTTTGAAACATATTTCCAAATACCCCTCTTTTATTTCCTATTCCTTCCTGGGAGGGAAGTACCCCTGGATTTCAGCACAGACATGAAAGTCTGAATCAAACTGAGGCTTTATTTTTTCATATGCCAAATTGTGACAAAAAAAATCAGTGTTGTTGAAAGAAGAGTTGTGTTCTTGTCCAGAGTGTCAGGGTTTGGTATCTTCTTGCTTTCTCTGTGACTCCTATAAATACAAGTATCAGCTAAAGGGCATAATGTGACTTTGGTACCATAACAGTGGTGTCATTTTTGTGCAGCTCTTCTCTGGCTTTATCATTTTCCCTGATCCAATCTGACAGTACACGTCCAGACTTTTAAAAGAGCCGTCCTTCCTGCGTCTCAGTCTCAGTGTTAGTAACACCTGGATTCAGGTGCGGTCCTCAAGTGACCCCAACTGTCTTCATCCTCTCTGACAACCATTTGGGATAACATTTTAATCTAGGCTGGATGCTGAAATCCGGCCACTAGCACAGCCATGTTGTTATTTGGGTTGTTATGCCTATTTACGACCAATTTCCATGTTGCACAAGCAGGAGGGCCCATTCTATTACTAGCTTTGTTGCCCATAGCATTAGCTGGAAAATCCTGCCTTCTGAAAACACACTTTTGTTACAAAAGTAAGTGCAAGGCCAGCCCTTAACACCAAGGATGGCAGTGGAGGTTTTTAGAGAGGACTCAGGCATTGTTCAGATCTCTTTTGTGGGCAATTACGGGTACCGTGAATGATTTCTCCGTGGTTATGAATGTGTAACTTTAGGAGGAGGCTGCTGTTAAAAGCTCCTTTAGGTCACGGCAGCCACTTGGGGCACATTGAACTCCCTGTTACATAAGTGCACACAAAAGGAGAGCGGGCTCCCTGCAGCTCTCCCTCATCCTTGTCTGCTGCCTGTGAAGTGTGTGAAAGGTTTGCAGCTTTGCCTGGTCCATGAAGAGAGGCTGAGCAAGCTGTTCTCTTCTGAGAGCCTGAAATTACTGGGTTTTAAATGGGAAAAATATATTAGAAGTATTAACACTGTATTAGCTGCCTCCTCTCTACCCACTCAGACCCTAGATGGGGCTCTCTGTATTTATGTAATCCTTCACAGGTATTTATTGACACTAGAAAATGTTTCAATGAGGTGTTTCAGTGCAGGCTGACAAGGTTTCAATTTAGGAAGAGCACAAGAAGATAGGCTGCTCGTCAGAGTTTACCCAAACCTACTATTGAGGTATAAAACCCTCTCTCTTAGGGCGATGAATAAGGCTGAGGGTGTCTGAATCTTGTTTGGCTCACCAGTGGTAGCTGAGAAAAATGGAGTGATTTGGGAGAAACCTGTCTGCTACTGCATGGGACCCCCAAATTAGGCTGTGCAGAGAACACCAGAAAAATGGGGAAAAAATGGGGAAAATAAATCTTTCACCTCCAGTGGATGACATACTGGTCAAACACTGGAATCAGGGTCAGTGATTTGACATTATTCTTTCAGCAGTCAGGAGAAAATAGCAGAAAAGAGTGTGTTGTTTCTGATCCCTCTTCTGTCATTCCTTGCCACATCTCCCTAATATAACTGTTTTTAGTTTTAAGGGAAAAATAGTAATGAAAAACTATAAATAAATAATACTCAAATTTATTAGGTAATATTCAGATATATTGAATTGAGATGGACTATTCACATTAAATAGGAACATAAGATGAGAAAGTGGTTGTTGCTGTTTCATTTTGACTTGAATAAAGCCCTTCTTAAATTTCCTGCTTTCTTTTTTCTTCTTTTTTTTTTTTTTTTTTTTTCCTTTTTTCTTTTTGTTTTCAGTCCAGACAAAAAGAGGGTGATTTTGTTGTTTTGGAGCCATACTCCTCACTAGTTTGAATTCAATTCCTCATTACAGACTGTATTAGCTTTAATAAGATTCCAAGTTACTTGCCCAGTTTGTGGTCTTACACATCATTATTGTTTCCTGTTTCTTGTGTGCACTGCTCCTCTCTGTTGTACTTCTAATCATCTTTTCTTTGAGATTTTACCTTTCTCTCTTGTGCAGTACAGTTTCTGTTCCCTTGTTATTTTTCCAGTAAAAGCCAAGTTTATTTAAGATTGGATTTTTCCTGCTGGGATATAGGTGATCAGAACTTTGGAGAGTAATTCAGATGTTATGCCATGAATGTTTTGCTTTATCCCCACTGGAAATTCCTTTTAGAATCAAATTTCTTGTCCCAAACATCTTGTTCACAATTACCTTGTGTTTAGCCAAGACACATATATCTTATATTGCTAACCTCTTTCTTTAATGAAAAATCTACATAGATAGAATATTCTTTAACTGAATATTTAGAAAATGTTTGTTACTGTTGTCAGGTCTGTCACGCTGGAGCAGAGATCTCATTGTCTCCCTAAGATTGCCTGTTAGCACATTTTGCGGAAAATATCCGTCTTTGTTCGTTTCCCATTTTGAACATTTGCAATTCTGTCAATTCCCATGTCACAGTCAGTCAAACTTTCCTGACTTTCAGCACTAACAATTCCTGTAGTCATGTACAATTCACACAAATGCTCATTACTGAGAGCATAATTAGCCTTCTCTATTGTGTGGGACACTGTGTGACACACAGAAAATTAACAAATAGTGAATGATGAATAGTTGGAACAAAACTCAAAAGAAGTATGGCAGGAGAAATGAGTGTTCCTTGGCTCTGACCTGTGTTGAGTACATGTCTTCTAGGACAATCAGAAGACAAATAATTTTATGCATTTGGATGAATTATTTCAGGAGGTGAGATGTTTCAACTTTACACGAAAAGCTTAAAATTTGATTTATGTCAAACTTCCATCAGTCATATTTTGCTATAACCTTATGGATTTCAGCAAAGCTATTTTGAATTTATTCTACTGTAAATGATACCAGTGTCACATTCTTAGCTTGAAATACAGAATTTTTATGAACTTCACAAATTAATCTTTCTGGTCTAGGATAGAACTGTGATGTAACTCACAAATACAAATATCTGACAAATCAAAACCTCAAAAAGGAATGAGTTTTGCTGGCAGAGTTTTTGTCGTTTGCTCTCCCAAAGGGGTGATTAGTGTAACATGCAAAACGGTTCCAATTAAACTTGTAAAAAAGAAAAATGCCAGCTTTCCACAGAAGCTTTCTCCTGAGGACTCAGACCAATTCCAAGTTTTACTGAGGTTTAGAAATGTTTCATTTGTATCTGGTGGCTCAATAAATTCACAGCGAAACCACCTGTGAGCGAGCACAAACCTTGAATGTAAAATTCTCTCAAAGTTATGTAAAAATACAGGCTGATGTCAGCTTGGACACACCAGACCCGGACCTGCCTTGTGCGTGCTGCCTTTCATCTCCCTCTGTCTGAACACCTGTGGGGCAAGGTGGAGCAGCATTCCAACCCCAGTGTCTGAGAATGCTGGGCAGGTGGCTGTCACCTGCAGAAAAGAATTACTGGGCTTTATTTTGGAGAATGAAGGAGAGTGAGAGAAAAATTATCCTGGTGCAATTTCCCAGTGAGATGGCTTAGACGTGCAGCGTCCAGAGCAAAGCAACGGGCAGTCTGCCTTTGTAGGATTCTGTTTTGGGGTGGTGGCTTCATTCAAATCAACATCTTCTGAACAGGAAGGCGTTTCACACAAACTTCATAAAGCCAAGGAATCTGTTCCAACTAAAATCCTGTGAACTAAATCTGATATTTTACACATAAGCACCAGAAATATGCTCTGTGATGTCATCAGTGAAATGTCAGCTGGCAGATGTATTTTCCTTCCCCCCCCCCTCAGATATTGGAACAGATAGTACATCCAGACCATAGTGTGAGGACAACTGTCAACCTTAAAACTCAATTGCAACATGCCTAGGTGGCCTGACTAGAAATTCACTTCCTTTTAAAGTACAGAGAAGTGGCAAAAATCCTTTCAGCCTTACCTGACTTACATCAGAAAGCTGTAAGGCAGCGATGAAATCTTTTCTGTGTGAGCTTATTCAATAAAAATGTTAAATAGCACTATTAGGTAAGGCTAGTATCTTGTACTGGCTGTATTTCAATATTTATTTTTGACAACAGATGAAGAAAACTAACGCAAAATAAACTTGAGCTTTTAAAAGCACAGCACCCAGACAGATTTTCAGAAGGAAGAAAGTTAAAATAATCTGTTTCTTTGGACTCAGTTTTGGTGATGTGTTGTATGCTATACAGAAGAGATTGTTACTCTGTGACCCAAAGCCAATACCTATCAGGCTTTTAGGGTGAAATATTTTCATATTTAGCATCTTTTTCTCCACCTGTAATTATATAACAGTAAATATTTATGAATGCATTTCCAAGTGTGTGTATACTTAGAAAAACACACATACATAGATGAACACATAAACCAAGGTTTTAAGCTTTAGTCTCTGCACCATGTTGTTATATTGAAAACAGAAAAAAACCTAAAAAAAAAAAATCCCCACTAAATTCTCTGATCAGTTTGTAATGTTGCACTTTATTTTAAATATTTCCCTCTGACATCAAAGACTTCCAGAAATAATAGATAACCCTAGTTTTCAAAAGACTGTCTTCTGTAGTGTTCACAAATAATTGTCTGTAAGCAAATTGGATGGAGAGTGAAGGGAAAATAAGACAAACCTCATCAGCTTAGAGTTCTTTGTATTTGACAAGTCAGTTTCTGGGAAAGACAGGGCTGTGTTAGGAGCAGTGCCTTCCTTCAGTTACTGAGAATTGCAGCATTTCCCAGCCACCCAAAACTGGTCCACAGTGGGTAGCCATGAGGTTATGGGATTCCCAATTTTGCAAGTCAACAGGCTGGGAAAAAACATCCTCAGAGCTCTGGGCTGCATTAAAATTGGAATTTTTTTTGTTTGTTTGTTTGATACTTTTTTTTAAGCAACCATTTAAATTATTTTATTACTCCTGTGCTCTTTCTTTCCCACTTTCATATGGGCTTATACTACAAAGTGCAGGGAGTCACGGGAGTTGTAGGATTCAGCTATGGGCCTTGAGTTCTACCCGTGGGCATGTACCTTCTGGTCTGTGGCTACAAAGGTTGAATCTCCTAGAACTTTGATGTTTTGATTTTAATAATATTTTTATGCTGAATTCTTTCTTCACAGTCTAAACTCTTCCAGGTGAAAGCATTTTTTTCCTTATTATCCAGTACTTAAAATGAGCTTTTGATAATAATTGTTATTACTTGGTGCTACTCTAATGTTATAACCTAATTATAACAATTATAGAACTACTTTGGAAATGGAAGGTTGCTCTTTTTTATATCATGGCACAAAACACAAAGGTTTTAATGAAAACCTTTATTGTCTTACTTGACTTCCTATTTGAACACTGGACATTTGGCCAGCTACTCTCAAGGAAGTTTGACATAACTGGTTCATAGTTAAGGACAATTTTTTCTGTTCTAAATTAAAGGCTCTGTTGTATAGAAATACTGTTCAATATTCCAGGAAATCTAATTAAATAATACCCTTTAATGAAACAAAAAGAAAAGCAAAACCTTCATCCTCTACAATGAAGATTATGTGGTTGATAGAGGTGCTTTGTTCACTGATAACAGCGCTGAGGACAAAGAGGTACTTGCTGCTTCCTTGGGTACTCAAGGGAATATGAGGATAAAAATAATAACAAATCAAAATACAGCTTATATTAAAAAGCACATGAGAAAGGAAGTCTCACAAAAGGTGCATATCAGATTGGTGTGCCTTAGCTATGGAGCTTACTCTGACAGGATATGGAGGAGGAAGATCAAAATGAAAGAAAGGTGAGCTCACTCACGAGGAGGTGTCACAGTGAACACACCTGAAATCAAAATAACCAGCAGATAAAGTTCATTTCTCCCAGATGACCATAATTCAGAACGATATATGAATGAAAAGTGAGACCAAAATACTACAGAAAAGCAATATAGCTCTTGGGAATAATTACTTAGTGGTAGTAACACAGTGTATTATTAAATATTCATTTTCAAAAGTTTAAGCTGAAAGATGAGCCTTGGTTTTCATGACATTCACCTTTCTTTTGAATTCCTGTGGGAGCCCATGTTGGCAGTTTAATGGAGTTAGACACTGCTAAACATTATAGTCACCAACCCTTTAATGCAGGACATTAATTTTCCTTATAAGTCATATTTGTGAAATAATTCCTTATAATTAAAATGTATGGTAAGGGATTTACTTCATTGAGATCTAACAGGAAACAAAACCATCTTGTACTGCATCTGTGCCAAAATCTAAGAGATCTCCCCTGGCGCACCCACACATCTGTGCAGGGTCCATTCCTGCTCCAGGTGAGAACAGCTGGCTGTGTCCAGGCCCCCTGGTGCTCTCCTGGTGCCCTGTTCTTGGGGAGACCTTGCCCTGGTGGGAGCAGGGCCTCTTTCTGGTGTGTATGTGTGAAAACATGTAATACATCAAATATTCTTGCACGTGACGTGGTGTCTGGAATCTGACCTGAGCAAGGCTGGGACTAGCAAAGGGCCCAGCTGTGGGATTAGAGGGTGTGTGGTTAAACACGGGGGCAGGGCTGGAACCTCTGTTACTGTGGATGCTTTCCTGCTCTGCTGAGCCCAGCTCTGCCTCTCTGCAGAGGGGCAAAACTTCACAGGAAAATCCCAGTGCAATGCTGGCATTGTCAGTGGCTTTGTGCAAGACATTGTTCAAGGAGCCACCTTTACCTGAATGCATGTTGGATGTACTCTGCTTCTAGAAACATCAGTCTTTATTTTATGAGGAGAAGTTGCAATAAATCTGCTACACCTTAGACCTCAATTACAGGGGGTATCTAAAATTTGCAGCAATATGTGTAAGTATGAAGTCTAAATTAAGAGAGATTAATTCCATCCACTACTTCCACTAACAGGTTTAAGGGCTTGACTTTGCATAGTAACAAGATTATAGAAATGCCTGAAGGACAATTCTTGTATAAAACCAAATGTCCCCAAGTGATTTCAAGTTGCAAAAAAAATGTGCCTTTCATCTTATTATTAATTGTATAATTAATGCATCCTGTGTACTGATAATAATAATGCCATGTAATTAATTTTTAAGAATTAAAACCTTGTCTTTATCCAGTCTCATGGTCCACTTTCATGTTTATAGTTGAGAATATAAATCCTCTTATCTAATTATAACATGACTGGTTTCATTGTTCAAAAAGAACTGTTCTTTATTATTTTATTATGTTATATTTTACATTATTATATTAATTATATGCTTTTCTGTGTTCTTTAAAAAGACCAAAGAAACAAAATTTTAAGACTTCTAAAGCTCATCAGTGCAATTTTGTGCTGGTTTGGATAAGGTGCGATATTTCATTTGTTTTCTGTGTCTGTTTTTGTCTTCCATGATTACCCATTCTGTTTACAAAAAGGCTCAATTAGCATTTGAATAGTAAGCCAGAGAGCAGACAGGTTGAGAATTCTTATAGAACTAATTTGGCAGGGCTCTCATCCCCCCCACCTCTCTCCTCTAGCTTTTTCTTTCTCTCTAATCAAGCTGCAGTTATTAAAGCTAGAATAAAAGAACTGATTTTTCCATTACATTGATGCATGCTGAACAGTGCCTAGCTTTGCTTTTTCTTCCAGCTATGCTAATTGGACTCAAAGGAAATATTTAGTTTATAATAGCAAATGAAGAATTCATTAAATTCTAGCAAGGAAAAAAGTTAAGCAATGGAGCTGGACATTATTTTTTTGAACACATTTCCCTTTCAAAGTACTTACCTTAATACTTACAAATAGCAAACATATTATTTAATTTTCAAATCTAATTGTTTTGGGAAAAGTCCGAATCTGGGAAAGGAGGGAGAGATTTCTTTGCAGTAACAGATATCTTACAAAATCAAAAATCTCAATGGACATTTGACTTCAAGGCAGTTACACAGGAGCTCCTAAGGAAAAAAAAATGTACTGCTACATCTCCAGCTTCTGTCTTACTGCCCCTGGGGTAAATCAGGAGTGACTGCATTGAAATCAAAAGGCTTCCATTGACAAGAAAAGTCTGCAAAGCCTGGAATCTCACAAGAGCAATGTTTTACACTAGATTGCCAGAATTTTTGCCTCTGGTCATAGCTGAATGTCTCATAGGAATCATCTTGCTCACATTCCAGACTCACATGCAGTAAATCGGGAAGGTGATGCAGTACCTTGTGATTCTATTGTTGATTTTGTGATTTGAAAACAGAAATAAAGACTCCTCTGAGCTATTATTAAACTCAAGAGTCTCATGCTAGCAAAACCAAAAGTCCTCTCAATTATGAAGAACTGTCTAAAGCAAGGGTTCTTAAGTCATGGTTTTAAACAAAGTCTTGATTTTGTGCTAGTCTAGTGAAATCTAGAACAGGAGTCTCTGAGGTTGGAAGTCGTGGTTATCTGCATATAGAGGTTACTTAGAACCTGATCCAATAAATGCCTGGGTACCTGAGTAAACTCCCTTAGGCTGGGACTCCTTGCAAATCAACGTTAAGCCCAAATTTAGGTTATTTGCTGAACCAAAGTTTTGAAATTGTTCATGACTTCTAGGAACTGGCGGAAAGAGATTTGTGTCTGGATTTTTTTTCTTCCAGATATAGACAAGAAAATTTCCAGGCAAATGGAAAGTTATCTTATAGTAGCTGTATGTTGCTGTGCCATCACTGCTCCATTAGCCTCAGATCTAAATTACAGAGGGGTCAGACTACTCGGGATCATGTGCAAGATCTGAAATCTCTCTTGTTTCTGTGACTACAGAACTTAGCAGAGCATCTTCACTGATCTGGTGATTCATCAGTGCCTTACAGGCTACACATTTTGAGGCACTTTTACAGACAATGTATTACCTGAATCGTGCCTGGATAAACTCCAGTGAACCTGCAATACTCCCAAGAATTTTCATTCTGTGAAAACCTTAGTTTTGATGACAGAATTTTCCAGTCCTGGCAGCCATCATTGCTGGGCTGTTAGAGTACAGGCAGGCAGTTTGTGGCTGCTAGAGGCAGATTTTCTTAAGCAGTGGAAAAGCCTGAGCTGAACCAATTTTTAGCAAATTTCTGCCTTTGTGCCTACACAAGAGCATAATCTAGATCTCAAATCTGCCTGTTCATGTTGAAGATGAAAGGTCAAGTTTAACATCAGGCTGGTTTGTGTGCAGAGGTGTCTCACACAAAGATTACTGTCTTTGTTCTAAGGAATATCAAGATCAACTGTTTGAGTAATGAATTGCAAAACTAAACGAACTGTGTGGTACATTGCTTTGGAATCTCTAGTGTGGCACAGAATTTTCTAACTTTTTTTTTTTTTTGACAGTGGATATTGCCTCCTTTCAAGCATTTAATTTATATTATCACAGTGTGTTCAGGTCCCAGCCTGGTTCTGGTCGCATTCAGGACAATGTGCTGCAGGTTCTTAGCACTCAGAAAATTACATTTGCTTTTTTTTTTGGCAGCTAAATTGTACGTACTCAAATCATGGTCACTGTCTCAGAAAAAGATTCAGTCTCTCATGTAGATGCAGCCCTGATGAATACAATTTGTCTTGTAACTTGTGAATGCCTCACAGAGCTTGGAGATATGCTGGTATCCCCATCTTAGTCAGGAAAGCTTTTTCTAAGTGTTGAGATCTGAGACGGGCAAGTTTTCAAGTGGTTTGTGGAAGGTCTGTTTGATGGTTTGTGGTGTGGTTCAGAATCAAAGATCTCTGCAGTCTGGAGAAGAAGCCTGGCTGTTAGCATGGCAGTATCAGCCCTTGGCAGCCAGAATCAATGAGGTGTGAGCATTCTCACATCGCTGCTGTGAGCAGGGTGGGCTGAGGGGAGAAAGGTCCCTGCACTGGAGAAAGGTCCCTACACTTGTGATGTACCTGTGTGTGAGGACTTTGCTCTCGTGCGGTCAGTGAGGCCATCAGTGAGAGCAACTACTGCAGCAGAATTAATACTGTACAGTGATTAAATTATTGCAGTTGTGTTTGCAAATTCTCTAACAACCAATGCCTTGCTGGGGCTGGCACATGCACCGTGATACTGTAATAACAATAAAAGATGGAAGCAGTTTGTAGAGAGCTGGCCTAAACCACTGATATTAAAGAAGCTTGGCACAGAGGAATTTTTGACCCTGCATATTCATTAGATTTGTTTCTAACCTTTGATTTGAACTTAGCTGCTTGTGAGCTTCATTTCAGCAAACTCTGCTGCTCCAGGCCCCCAGCAGCAGCTGTACATTGGTGTCAGAAGTGGAGTGTGCAGTGTCAGGGGTTGCATCACAGCCCACGTGGCTTTTGACTCAGCTTAGGCTCGTTTTACAGTCTGGAATTGCTGTAAACTGCAGCACGTTGATGTAATTTCTCTTTCACTACCTAGAAAATAGCATCTTCTCTTTTTTTACTGGGATGGGCTGTCCCTTTGTAAGGGATTTTTTTTTTTTTGTAATTTCATCCTTCCCAGCTTGAACATTGCTGCATTCCAACAGCAAACCAGAAAACAGATCAAAGCTTTAATCGCTGTCTAAACGAAGGAGCAGGCAAATCCAGCAATGATGAGGCAGATCAGACTTGGGGACATCCAAACAGTTCTGAAATGGGCACGGGAATGAGCACGGGTGCCTGTGCACGGGAGTGGGGCTCACTCGTGTCACTGGTGCTGCAATAGGGCTGGCCACAGCCCCTGGTCAGTGCCCACAGTGTCCTGGTCAGTGCCCACAGCCCCCTGGTCAGCACCCACAGCCCCTGTCCAGTGCCCACAGTGTCCTGGTCAGTGCCCACAATGTCCTGGTCAGTGCCCACAGCCCCTGGCCAGTGCCCACAGTGTCCTGGTCAGCGCCCACAGCCCCTGGCCAGTGCCCACAGTGTCCTGGTCAGTGCCCACAGTGTCCTGGTCAGCGCCCACAGCCCCTGGCCAGTGCCCACAGTGTCCTGGTCAGTGCCCACAGCCCCTGGCCAGTGCCCACAGTGTCCTGGTCAGTGCCCACAGCCCCTGGTCAGTGCCCACAGCCCCCTGGTCAGTGCCCACAGCCCCTCGTCAGTGCCCACAGTGTCCTGGCCACCACTCACAGCCCCCGGCCAGTGTCCGCAGTGTCCGGACTGGCCCTGGCCCTCCCACACTCTCCAGGAGCTCAGGCCAGCCAGCCCTGCCTCCCCTGTGCTCAGCTTTCCCTTTGCTCTCCTTTCCAGCTCCCTGCACTCCTCCTCTGCCCTTTCTCCCCGTGCTGCTCTCCAGCTCTCCCGCCGTCTCTGTCTCCTGGCACCTTTCAGCCCTGGCTGCTTCTTCTCAGAGGAAAAAGCTGGGCAGTGAATGAAATTCATTAGGAAGTCCAGTTGCAAATATTTCGAACCTTTCCATTTCCCATCTGATAAAGTATCTGAGTCACTAAGAACGAAACAACACCACAAAAATGCTGTAAATTTTTAAAAATATAATGTTTATATTTATTTTGAAGTACACACTGGAAAATATGATATTACATATATTTTGTATTTAACATCTATTCTGTATAATTACAGTGACTATATACAAAAATGTACAATGCAGGTTGCATATTTTTATGTTCCATTTACAAGTAAAACAAAGGCTTTGCAGAACTGGTCCTAGTCCAGCACGACTTTTATTTAAATCAATATTTTTTTAAAGTTTAAACACCATTTTCTGACATGATAACATTTTATTTTAGCCCAGTTCAGCAGCAACCAATAGAAAACGTGGATGTTTAATACAAATAGATTAATTTAGGATACACTGCTGGTCTGTCACTGCTGAAGGTAACAAGCTGCCTGCAAGCAGCACTGCAGCCTGTGTGAGCTTCAGCACAAGAAATAAAGCAACTTGTTTATGGCTGAAGTGTAGCTGTGTAATAAGGCTGCTGCTCTACCCTTTGGGATTGAGGTTGTGCACCCTTTTAAATCAGAGCAGGAAAAGAATAAATCCACCTGCAAAACAGTTTTCAGCCATTGCACTCCAGGGATCAGTTCAATCCCATGGGACTGGATTCAAAGAAGCGTTTAGGAACCTACAAAATGTCTGCAGGGTTGCGAAATGCTTTTTAGTGCCAGGAATAAGCATCCAGATGACCTTGAAAGGCTGGATGGGAGGAGGAGACGTGCCCTTGTGGAAGGGCAGCTGGAAGCCAGCTGCCAGTAATGGCACTTGAGCACTGAATTTGTCATAGACACCCAAACCTCTTCAGGCTATTTTTGTACGGGCTTTTTTTTTGTTTGGTTGGTTGGTTTATTTTTTGCATTACATTACAGGGAAAGTTGTTTTAAATAGATATATAATTGTTCTGATTGCAATTTGCAATCCACTCCATTAAACAGCTTGAGCATGCAGACTCTCCCCACAGTTTTTAGCAGAGATGCCACCAGCTGGTCTCCTGTGCATTTAGTACAGTGATCACTTCTTAAGATGAAGAACTCATTTGTACTGCCTGGAATCCCTTGTAGGGTAACCATGATGACAATCAGCACATTCTGTGTTTCTCAAAAAATGCTTGCAAAAATTGCCTTCTTTTATTTATTGTGTGAAATGGCTTTATTTAGGTGTTTCCTAAACAAGGGGCACATTTGCACCGACAAAAACAACAAAACCAAATAAACCAAGTGAAGTCTTCCCAGATGTATTTAAAAGAATTTGTTCAGTATAAAAACAAGAGATAGGATAATAATATAGCTAAAGAACAGATCCTCTGAACACTTTATTAAGAATTCAGACCAAACTGGTTAGCAGCTGAAAATACTGCATCAGAAATGGAGGTCCATTTTCTCATTAGCAGTCATTTCTTGCTGCTGTACATGCCCAAAAACTGGAAAAAAAAGTCTTACAAATTCCTCTACTTCAAACACGTGAAATTCTTTGTTTTATTTCTGCTCTCTTGAATGCTTGAAGCAGCTGGAAAACTCATGACAGTTTGTGCTCATACAGGAATTTTATGCTGCTTTCAGTTCAATGAAGACCTTCATGAATTGTAATTTTGTTAAAAATCATGGCAGCCACATTCAAATGCCTTTACTATAAACAGCCCTTGAGGAGGGATGGAAAGCTACTTTCTATCATTAGTTGAAGACACTGTTTTTCATATTTAGTCCTATCTAATTATCATCTTGATGACAGTAGTTTCTTAGATCTGTCATTAATTAACTTCAGCTTTCCAGGGCTGAGTTGGACTTGGAGAGGGAGACTTTCGTTGTAAATATTCAGCCCAGATTTTTCAATCCTTTCTTAAGTCAAATATAATTGATAGAAACAACCGCAATCACTTCAGCTCAAACTATGAACATGCAATAAGGAGATGGTAAATTGAGGAAAAACACAAAACATGGCCTTCTCGTCCTTGTCAAGGTATAATGGGGAGGAGGAATCCTCTTGTAGCAGAGTTTTCAAAGCACAGACCAAACTGAAACGTAAGGGGAAGGTGTAGTCAAATATATGCTGTAATGAGATCATCAGATGAATTTTGGTGAACAATTCAAAATTGCTTTCAGTAGAAACCAGCTTTTCCAAATTCAGGGTCACTTTCTGCAGTGAAATACATGGAATTGGTGTTACATGTATGAGGAAATGTGCTAAATTTAATGGTAAAACTTTGGTTTGTAAAGTTGTGCACGTGCCTGTAGGAGTGCCAGCTCTCACTGTGGCACTGACATCTCGTGCACAGGTTCATTTGGCTGTCATTGATTTACGTGGAGCTAATTGCAGCCGTAACTTTACACACATGAAATCTTGACAGTGCTGCGGGCTCTGTAATTAAATCCTAGACTTTGTCTCAAAACTTTCATGAGGGACAGAAAACACAATCCTTTGCACACAGAACTCCTTTACCAAGAACCAGTAACAGAAGAAAACTAAAAATTCTATTCTTTAGGGGAAAATGTGCTTTAGTTAAATCTGATTGCATATAGAGGTTTATTTTCCATCAGGTTTGCTTTAGCCTGGGAGGTTTTCTGATTGCTTGTACAAAAATGTTGATTAATGATCATCATTTATAAATAAATGTTTTTTCCTGCAGTGCTGGTGGGAAAAATGCTAATATTTATTGCTTTCCAGCAAAAGGTTTTCAGCAGGCCTGTCAGCATAACTAAAAATGCTTTACAGTGTTAAGGAAGATTAAACTGACAGCAAGCCATTTTCTGTTGTCACATGAACAACCTTACATGAGGTTTATTTATTGAGTTGAGTGAAAATTAATTACATATATCAAAGGGGAAAAAAAAGTGTTGATTTAATTTGAAGATTTGTTTACCTTTATTTAAACAGCCTGAAAGCTCTTTTCAAGATTAAGTATTTTAATTAAGCGAATTAATAAATTAAAGTGATTCAGGGTCATTTTCTAAGCCAGAGTTGTTATAACTTCAGAATAAATATTATTAAAGTGTGTAATTAAGTGACAATTAATTATCAATCGCAAAGCTGACTGTATCACATAAATCTTAATATTGTTTGTTAAAGGGAAACACCATGAAATAGTACAGGCAGTCGTCATTATTTTAAAATTCATGTTCTCTTGAAGTTTGTGAAGAGGGAAGGAGTTATTTTCAATTTTAATGCAGGCAGTGTTTCAGCTGCTCCTGCAAAAACTGGCAGATGGTAATTTATTAATATTCAATAGACTGTAATAGAAAAGATAAAAGCTAGTAAAAGTTTGTTATAGCAGCTTCTCCTCCAGTAATAGGTATAAAAAGATGCTGGCGTTTCATCACAAATATACAGGCAGGTTATGTGTTATTGTTCTAAAGAAATTAACGCTTCTGCCTTAGAATGAGGAAACAAAATTATTTCTGGCTCTAATTCCTTGTTTTTCTGCTAGAACCTCCCAGCTGTACAGGCCTATATTGAATTTGTTTCGGAAATCTCCTGCATCAGGACTTTGCATTTCAATATCCTTGAATTATCCTTGACAGTCCTGCTACTGGAAAAAATGTGGCATCTAGACTTGCACTAGTGTACAGGTGACACAAAGAGTAAAATCCAGGTAAAACCAGACAATGTTTTCACTGTCTGAGACATAAATCACATTCCCTCACTCTGCCCAGATCACTGGACCTGAAATTCTTTCTTCAGCTCTTTGAAAGCTGAGGAAATACATCAGAATTCCTCTCCCCAAGCTGTGCTGCATTTTGTGATTGTGGCACTCCCTTTCCTATGAGGAGAAAAATGGGAATTTTGCATCCCTTCAGGCAGAGCAAGGAACTGCACCAGGATTTCCCTTATCGTGGGTGCTTTTTATATAAAAACAAGAGGAGGGATGCCTGTAGGCATAAGACAGATCCACACTCAGCTGTAGGAGTTCCTCTCTTCTAAACAGGGCTTGTAGTAACACATCCTGAATACACAGGAGTGTGACAGTGACAGCTTCAGAACACAAGTAGAGGTTTACCAGGCATTTTGGAGCAGGCTGTTCTCATTTTTTTCCAAATCTGTCTGTGTGTGACTTCTTTCTCAGTATTCAGATTGCCCTGAATCTCATTTTGAGGTGCTGCAGAATGCTATTAAGGACTTAAAAAAAGGTCAGAGGAAGAGGTTTGGATTTTGTTCTGGATGTCAGAAAATCCTAAAAATCTCTATGTGCTTTGATTCTCTATTAGTAAATTAATATCATGACAAATTTCTACATCTGAGGTGTTGTGAGAGCACAGTAAAAGCTTGTAAGGTGTTCAGGTGCTAAAGTAATGGAGGCCGTAGGAGGACTGTAGATTTATGCATGTTCTGAAAGAAATACTTAAAGGAGCCTGGGGATAACCCAGCTCCATTCATCTCAAGAAGGAAAAGAAATTAAAAACTGTAATACAAAGCTGTAAATAATAGAATTGCAATAGTCATATTCTTTTGTCCTCTGGGCTCTCCATATACTGTTACCATTGTTTGCTCATACAAGGCAGAGTTTCTGTCTTGCTGTCAAGTTTGATGGTATCTACTTCAGTAAACTTCATAAGCTACTCACTGAGCTAAGTATATGGTGAAGAGACAGAAAAACAGGCCAGCACAGTGTCAGCAACTATTTTTGGGACCCCCTAAGAAAGATGGGAGAAAAAAAAAAAAAACAGGAAAAAAAAAAAAGAGCAGTTTAGAGCAAATCTAGCATAAAATGTCCTGAGATGATACAATCCATCTATGAAATGCATAGAATTCCCTTTATGTTTTGTGAACTTGCAAATAAAATTATTTTTTAAATTTATTTTTATCCCTTAAAAAATTGTTATCCTATATGTTTTTCCCTGAATTTTTAAGCAGATAATTATATGTGAGTTTTTATCTGTGCTCAAGTCTGCTGAACATCTGTTAACATTTAAACTAGCTAAGATATGTGAGAAACTTAAAGAAAAGCAGAAGCAAACCAAACACAGAAAGACTTCTTTTTTCTCTCATAACATAGGGCTAGTTTTTTATTCCTTCTCTACTCTCTTACATGTCTGCATATACTCATCACAATAGGATAAATAAAATGTTATGTGCCTATAGTGAGAGATGTTTTCATGACACAAACCACAGCTGTCATACCCTCTTCTTAGGCTTATTTTAGTAAGCATACTCTGGGACTCTACAAGGTGACATCAAAAGCTTTTTAAATAGAGAATTAAAAATGGTGTCATCATGTAGAGTATTTCTCTGTCTGAGCACAAATATGTAATCTTTGTACAGTCCCTTGGAAAAGAATTTATTTTCTTTCAGAAGGCATGTCCTATAATTTAAAATAATGTGCACAAGTTCAAGCAGTATTCTGCTGTTTCCCTTGTTAAAATCAGAAGTTTTGGCATTGTTACCGTAAAACGAAGGTAAATCACTGACAATTTTAATAGCTTGTCTGCATTTACACGGGTGTTCATCATTTGTATGCATGCATGCCTCAAAAGTAAAATGCCCCTGTGAAAGTAGTGTAGTATAAGGACATCAGTATGGTTTATTCTGTGTACTATATATGTCATATATAATCAGTTATATGTCACAAATAAACAGTTTAAAGGATTTTTAATATTGTTACTGGCAAGCACGTAGAAGGCTGGTTACTAAAGGAGATGGATTCTAGGAAGTCTTAGTTTACTGTGTGGCTTCTTCTGACCTACAAAGAGAATGAAAGAGTTCAACAGTCAGTTCAATGTAAGAGTTTCCTGCAATTTTTCTGTTTAAAATAATGAAGTGCTCACTAGGCTTGGACATATCACAGGGTAATACCTCACTACAATGAATTATAAAAAGTAGTAATTCAATGTGAGCTGTAATTACTGTGTTCTGCAGTAGGATTAGCACTCATAGTGTGATATAAAATAGATTTATCTATACATACAGCATGTCTGCAAAGTGCTTGCCAAGGTAGGTTTTTAAATGAATACTGACCTTGTTCAGAAGTACGGGAAGTCACAACTGCTTGAGGCTCTTCTAAGACAGAGAGGCTCCTTTGGCTGAGTGTTCTCATGTTTCTGATTTTCTTCTTCTTTTTTACAAATTCTCACAATTATGGAGAGTTTTAGACTATTCCTTTCTTTGGAAACTCACTAGTTAAGGAGTTCTTACTTGGGGGCAGTCTGCAGCAGCCTGTGGGTCCTGGTGAAGTTCCAGGCCTCCAGTTGGTTCCATTCACTGATCTGAGTTGTGTGTGTACAAATAGAACAATTATGCAGTATAAGAATAAGAATAATAACCTCAGTTTTTTGGGTTCTCTAATGCATCTGATGTGCAGTTCCCTGGGATTCAGTCATGGCTTCTCCTGATGGCATCATGCACTTCATATTCTTGATTCCACCACATTTACCTTCTGTTCCTCAAGGGATCTCTCCTTGGTTAGTGCAAGTCCCAATGGACTTGGAAGATTCCTTGGGGGTCTCTGCAAGTAAGTTTTATTTCCACAGCTGCACCTTCCCTGACAGGCTTCATGGGACAACCTACAGAATATTTCTTCTTTTTTCTTTATGTATGCCTTTTAAAAATAATATTCAAATACTAAGGAAGTTCTCAATCTCTGCCAGTTATCTTTTGTTTGCTGAAAAGCTATATGAGTTTATTCTCATTTCTTCCTCCATTACCCATTACCTGCAAACAAGAAGAAATTACACTCAATGCTTTCTCTTTACCTACCACTATTCAATTGTAATGAATATACCACCAACCCAAACCACACATTTTTGAAGAACTGGGATCATAGGAAAATCAGAAATATCCTTTTCTCTTTCTCTTCCTTGTTACTGAATGAAGAGGAAATAGCAAGGTGCATCTAGAAATATGGATTGGGGAAAAAAAGTCTACAAAAATCTCTCTGAAATGAAGAAAAAAAGATTGAACTTTTTATTTATTGTCAAAGGTACTTTAGGAAAGTTTGATGGTCCTTTTACAATTCATATTGTAAAAAATTCCTTGATCAATAATTTACAAACAACCGTACTGTAGGAGTTCTCATTTATGCAGTTTTTTAACCTTACTCTTCAACAAATTCATCTTGATTCTGTGGCAATGAACTAAAATCAAAGATAAAAGATCAGTCGCATTTACTGTAGAACTGAAAGTTTCTGTATTAGGAGCACTGTCTGGACTTGACTAGACCACCTCCAGAAGGGGATCTCTTCTGAAATAAGATGAAAAGTCAGACTACTTGCTCTTTCATGTGTCAAAGGGGGGTAAAATTCTAGTGAACTGTGCAGTAACTGTCTATTCCCTACTGTGTACCAAGATTAAAATATCATTTTGACTGTGATCGTTACCAATCTGAAACTTCAATAGCTGTTCCTTAGAACTGAAGATGCATTCATCTCTCATGCCACGCAACATCCATATCTTTTTCTGTGCTCCTTTTAAAAAGATCACTTGCAAAACCTGGTGGGAGAAAAGTGTGTATTGGTTTGGATAAAATTGTATTTTACATGTCTCTAAATAACATTTGCAAGAAATTCAGGTTTGTGGAGGAGGAAAAATTGCAGGCTGTTAATGGAGAAGCATTTTTGCAACAACTATCAATACTTAATGTAACACAGGAAGAGAAAGGAGGAATAGTTAAAGGAGATGGAGGTAATCCACAAATTATGCTGTTCGGATTTAGTAGGTTTAATTAAAAAATTATAGACAAAAGACAGAGTGTTTTCCCTCTATAAACACAACAGTACTGGGCTGGATTTCAATGTACTCAGGTATTCACAGTCTTGGGGTAAAAAGGAGGTTGGTCACTGCTGCTTGGTCATATTGTCAACTTCATACACTTATTAGTTGTGTCAAACTAAGTGTGCAACAAGGGTAAAAAGCAAGAGAAAATTGCCTTTCCTTAAAAATGAAATTTCCCAATCATTCAATTTAATATGGAGCATAAACATTGTTTAGTGTATTTTTCTAAATAAGTGAATTTTCTAAGTTGCTTTTTCATGTTTTAGAGAGGCATTTGCTCAATTAAAAATAGGAGAGGAAATAGGGTCATTGCCATGATATCCAACAAAGGATATCCCACCAATACCTGAGCTGAACTTTCTGATCAGGGCTACTGGGGTTAAGCAGCAGACATTGTAAACCAATGCCATCTTTAGTGTTTGCAATTTCCGTTTAGAGGATAACACCATTCTCTACAAATTGAATATGTCTTTTTTTTTTTATTCACACTATTTTTTTTAAATGTCACTGAAATTATCTCGGAGGAGCAGATCTGACAGGTCAATCACTGCAGATGGTAAGTGCTTCGTTAATTATACAGAAATTTAGAAACAATTGTAGAATGTCTTGCCTCAGGAGGAATTTCTCTCTTGCTCTGTTTGAGAGTAGATTTCCTCTACTGAATTAATTTTGTGTTTTTCTGCAGATAACAATCTCTGCTGCTTTGTAGGAATAACTCTTTGCTCCTTGTTCAAATATGCAACTGTAAATAAGCAGTGGATATTGCAAATAAACAATGCTCCTCGTTTTAAATAATGCAACGTGTGTAATTAGGACAGCGCAATTACAACTGTATACAGCTCTCAGTGTAACAATTAGTTTTTTTGGTAAAATGTAATTTGTTCCAATGTAAATGTTTTCCCTTAATTCAGAAGATTCCCTTGAGTTGTTACAATAATAAGCCTATTTCTACAAATATATGCAGTTGCACTGTACGTTCCAATACACAAATCAAAGAGGACAGCTACATTATAATAAGCTATGGGAATTATAAAGTCAGAGCAAAATGATATCAATCCTATTTTCTGAGGGGAAAATATGCCCAAATATCCTTTTTCCATTTCTATTTTAATCCCAGAGATGTCAAATGCTTTTTCCAGTTTGATTTGAATTTACTTGAAAAAAATAGGAACACTTCCTTGCATTACCCTGCTGCTGTTACCCTGTCCTCCTGGTGATGATGACCTGGAGACCACTTTCTAGCCTTTCCACTGTTTATTCCTGGAGATAAAGAAGTGTTATTATTGTAATTTTGCAGAGGAGTAACTGAGTCTCAAAAAGCAAGAGAAATCCGCTTTAGATTTCATCAGAAGTTTGTTGGGAAGCAGGATTTCAGATCCAGCCCCGTTCTCCTGCCAGCACCCGCTATGTGCTCAGAGCATGAGGGCAGCAAAGTGCCTTTGCAGCTCTTGCTCACAGCACAACCAGAGCTCCATCCAGCTCCACACAATCCCTCCTTCTCCTGCTCACCAGTTCACATTCATTTCCATAATGCTGCTCTTTTAAAATCTGTACTTCTCCCTCATCAGTTAAAAAAGTGTTTGGAGCATCTGTGTTTGTATCACTCACCACATCAGGAAGTCAAATTTTTAATGTTTTGCATTGGCCAGTGACTTTCCATGGCTAAAGTTAAAACAAGGGTGGAGCATTTGTGGCAATAAGCACAATATATGTAGGCAATTTTAGGTCAGCTAAATTAGTACTTCTGAAAGTGTCTGGGAGTTATAAGAGACAGAATGAATGTAATTACTCAGTACAGATGGATGGGAATGCTCAACATGTTCTATGAAAAGTGAATTGTCTGAATTTGATTGTGGAATTGGCATTTCATCCTCTCTGTACCAAAATTTGCAAAATTTTTTTTTTTTTTCTTTTTTGCCAAACTACTCTGTTTTCATTTTGGAGGCTTTAAGTTATTTAATCTAATCCTGGGTCTGCAGTTTCCCGTTGTCAATATTGCAGAGCACTCAGTGAACAATTGATAAAACCCCACACGACAGAAGTAATGTGCAATGATTATAGGGCAAGGGCTGCGATAAGCGTTGTCTGCTCTGGTTAAGTCATTGCTAATGAAACATCACAGCTGATTAAACTGGCAATGAGAGCAGCTCCCTATAAACAGGCTCCGTTTTCTCATTGGATCTTCACCTCTCTTTCTTAAAAAGCAAGATTTAAATGAGACAAACAGAAATGCTCTTTTAATTATAAATCACATTTTATGATTAGTGGCATATTCTAGAAAGACTTTGTCTTAATTATATGTATGTCACTACATTTCTTTCCCTGCATTCTAATAAGATAAAGAGTATGAAGAAAACACAGGGAAAAAAGCACAACAGTCTCTGTTAGTGCAGTGAAACTGAATTGATATTTACATTCATCCTGTAACCAGAATTGGACCTCGTCTTGAATAACAGTAATGGTGATCAAAGCAGAGAAGATCTTTGAGCTCTGTGCTTTCAAACTGCTTACTAATCACTATAATTCAGCAGAAAATAGGAACAAAACTGCCCCAACAAACACCACAATCACTACACTCTGAATAAAAAGGGCTCTCACCAAATAAAGCTGAAGCGTGGTAAAGATTGCTCAATTACACAGTATGTCAAAGTTAAATACAGGTCTAAATCTACTCAAAAATTTAGCCCAGTCAGTCCTCAAAGTGGCAATGCGTAGAGAGGCTGCTTTGTTAAATGAATAACCCTGCCCAGAGCCTGCTGTGGTGTCACAGCCTGTTTCAGCCTTGACACAGCTGACTGTGGTGCTGAGGTGGTGCTGGATTTCATCAAATACCACTCCAAAGAAAACCCGTGTACCTACAGCCTGTGTACCTGGAGGAGCTTCTGGTTCTTCCTCCTCAGCAGTTTGGAATTTTTCTGTTTATGCATGGAAATGAAACTGCTTTCAGACACGAAGCTGAATGGTAGCCAGGTGCTTTATAACTGTGTTAGCCTGAAGCTCTCATGAGAAATATTTTTTCCTGGAAAATAAATTATAACACGGCTAAGTGGTGCCTGACAAAGCTAAACAGGAGCCATGCTGCTCTATTGCAAATTCATCTGCAGTCTCTCGGTAGAAAGACAAATAAAAGCACTTCATCAAAATCAGTCAGGGAAGCACAGGAATACTCATCAGAGACCACTAAACTCTAAATACCAATCAATTTCACCAACTTTTTTGTCAAACTTGCAAGTCCCCTCAAGCGCTATCATCTAGAGCTGCCAGAAGATGCTGCATGAAATGCTGTGGGAGCAGAGCAGGTGAGCAATGGCTGAAAGCCCCTCTCTGACACTCGTAATTAGTGCCTGTGCTGATGATCAGCACGGGCCAGCATTTACTGAAGTCAGTAGGTGGGGCTTGGCTGACATTAGGGTTTTGAAACCAAGCCTTAGGGCTCAGAAACCTTATGGTCCATTTGAGAATTGGGCTCACCATTTCTTTTTACTGTATTGGCTATATTTCAGTGACCTGGGCAAGTCCCAGTGGCCAGCAGGCATTTTTGTTGCAAACATTGTGAGGGCAGACAGCAGCCTTTAGACTGCCCTTCAATTCAAAGTCGATGAAATATATAATATTGAGGGATTTCTGTTGAGGAATTTACGCTGAGACTTTTTCCTGCACAAAATTGTTTTCCAGCCAATGGGACATTAAATGTTATGGCAGTGTTAAGTCCCACTCACCGCTGCCTTTGTCCTCACCATTCTTCTCTGTCAAATGCAAAAGTAGCTCTTAGAGAAAAAAAAATTTAAATGCAGCAACCTCACCCATTTCTCTAAGCTGTGGTTATGTCTTCACTATTTTAATGTTCACATTTGTCAAATGAGAAATGTATTTTAAAGTTTTGTTTAAAGTGGCAGGTCCTGTAAACACAGCATAATGGACAGAGAACAAAATAGCTTCTCTCGTGCACCCCTCACCTGCTCTGTGTCTGTCTGTGCCAGATTCAATCACTGGTTTGCCTTGAACAGAAACCAAAGGGAACTCATCAAACAGGCTATGAAGCAGAGTACAGTACTACACAAGTACATGGTGATTAGGTTTGACTTGACTCTGAATTATTTCAAAAATAATCCAGCCCCTCCTGGGCTGTGTTTCACCTCCTCACAATACCCTGTTGAGTTTCCTTTTGCTCTCAAACCTTTTTCTCTGGGATTCATTCCTTTATCTCCAGGTTTTTGCTTTCTTAAAAAATCTCTGCCACCTTTTTTGCATCTCATTATTTAGATATTTCTCCATTCTTCATTTCATGGTTTCTTTACATTTACATCTGTCCTGGGTTGATGCCACCCAAAATAAGTCCTTCTTTTTTACTTCCTCCCAGCTCCCCTGTTTACTGGAATTATGGATCAACCTGAGCTCCACATTTATCTTCTGGGACAAATCTTGACTCTAGGCTTTGGAACAAATCTGATTTTATTTTTGGATACAGTTTTCTCAGAAAAAAACAAGATCAAGCCAACAGAGGTTTCCAGCTATTATCTGCTGAATTCTGAGTCTTCAGTCTCAAGGCTTTGTGCATTGTTCTTTGAATGTCATGTAGAGCACTTTTTGTAAGAGGCTTGTGGTTTCTGTGTGTGTCAGCTGAATCCTGAAAAGGTGAGGGAAGCAGGAGAGGAGGAGGTTGTCTTAAACATTGAAATACTCACCTGCAGTGCTCTGTAGCCCACAATTCCTGTATACACTTTTAAATGTTGAGCATGAGGAGAGATGTATCTTATTTATTTATGTATGTGCTTTGGAAAGAAAAGCAATACAAAAGCACTCACTACTGCAAAATAGGAGTGCTTCTGTTTTGCTGGACTTACAAAAGGGAAAATGCTTGGATCAATGTTCTGCTATTGTATAATCAACAATGCATCACAATTCTGTATTGTTTTCTATAAAAGTTCTCCATTGCAGTTGACCATAAAATTACAGGAAAAGATGCCTACATTTTCTGTCACTTCTAAATGATAAAAACCATATGTAACCTCATCTTAGAAATAAAGCCTCAGCAGATGGAATAGAAGGTTTGATGACAGGCTCTAATGACTTTAGTCCTTTGAATCCTACTTCAGGTGGGGGTAGTGAGTCACCAGGGGCTGAATTCTCAGCATTAAAGAATCAGAGGAAAGCAAATCAGTTGTCTTCCTGCAGAGCACTGGTCTAATCACATCTGACACCAATTAGCATCCACGCTGATGGTCCCTATTAGGACATAGTTGAAGTCTGAGTTACATGTCTCAACAGTGCAATGGTCATTTTGCTGAGCAAAATCGAAATGGGGGTAAAGCCAAGGACAAAAAAATTCCATCTTCAAGAACATCAGCTGAAAACCTGTCCCTGAAATGAGCCTGTCCTGTTTTCTGTCACCATACTTTCAGCTGAAACACCACTTCAGCTTCCTCCATTGTTAGCAGTGAGTAATTTTCAGAGATGTGAAGTGTGAATCCACATCATTCAGAATTGAACTCAGCACCAAATGTGCTTGCCAGGGTTAGTCATTGCAAAAGGAAGAACGCTAAAGTTCTCACTAAACATATCCACCTTGCTTTTGTTGGTTGTATAAGCTACCAGAAGTATCCTTGCAGAAAAGAACCATGATTTAAAACGTGTTTAACTAGCAAAAACATGTATTAAATTCCAATAAATTTCACGGATATTGTGGAAGTATCAGGGCTTACGATGAAGTGGGGTAAGGGAGAAGAAGTTACTGATTATATTTTCCCCATCTAAAAATGTTTTGCTGTGTATTTTCAGTTTCCTGGAATTCACCAGGCAAAACCTGCTATGTTAACAAAAATCTACTGGACGTTTTTCAAGTTTAGCTGAAAAAACCCAAGAATTTCTTGGCCTGTTTTACCTTCTCAGGTCTTAAAGCATATCTATGCACTGAAATTGTGTCAAGAGACACATATTGCTTAATTACAGAGAAGCATCTTGACAAAAAAATACATTTCCCATGCCTTCTTCAGTTCTTAATTGTTCCTGCCAATTCTTCACTACCATCTGTCATCAACTCCCATTTTTCTCTTCAGCTGAAATATGAGTTTAATACTGATTCCAAAATATCATAATAGAGTCTGTGTCCCCTTTGTACTGCATTTTCCTGCAGATAACTGCAGAGGCTTGTAAATCCTGTTCAAGTTTGCCAGTAGGTTTGTCAGTCTTCAGAGTCAAGAAGAAAAGCTCATCTGCTAGAATGACTCATGACAACCTCATCTTTGATCACTGGGACAGTTTTGAAATTATGTATGTCCCCTTCATTTCCAGGGCATTTTCAGATCTCCTGTTTTTCAGTTGGATTTTGAAGCTCAAATAATGTTTTTTCCTGGCCCAGGCATCATCAAATGTGGGAGAAGGTCATTCTTCTCTTTGTCTCAATTTTCTCTTAATGAGGTTGTTTCCTCAGTGGTTTTTGGTCGCTTAATTTTTTTTAACAATGTGCCAGAAACAGATGCTGGTGAGTAATGAGCTTAAAATTCAGGATATTTTCTGTAGGAATAGATATAATATAGTTCATATAAGTTCATCTCTCCTTACTAGGAGTGTTTTTCCCCACTTGACATGAAACCTGTAATTTCTTTGCTATATGGATTGACTTGGGGGTAAGTAGGAGCTTCACTTCTACCTTGGCTGTCTGGGGGCACACATCAGGCACAGGTGCACCTGGATCTCCTGGCCTGTCTCAGCCGATCAGAGACAACTAAATGAAAATGTCAGCTTAAAAGAAATGAGTGGCACATAGAAAACACAGCCCAGGTACATCTGGGACACGATTTTGAAATGTAGCCAATCAGAAACAACTGAAGTTTGTTCATGCTTGCTGACTGCAGACTGTCTTCGGGGAAATAAGTCACATCTAGTGTTTCAATTAGTAGGACAAACTGTGCAGATGTCACAGAGAACAAATTCAGCCACATTTCAGAAGAGGTCAGTAAGGTAAAAGAAATCAGTGTCAGTGGTTTAACAGAATACCCAGGGAACTTTCTTCGAGGTGTGGTTGCCCCAAAGGAGCGAGTTCTCCCTGGAATCACTGGCATGGCTTTTGTAAGGAAAGCTGTCCTCACTGGAGGCTGCATCTCTCCAGCCATTCATGACAGTGACTGGAACAGAGCAAACCATACAGCTGGGAGCTTTTCTACCCCCACAATGCCCAAAGCCACATTTGGGGCAGTGGGCAGCTGAGCCAGTGGCCTTTGGCCATCCCAGCTCCAGCCGGGAGACGCTCTGGTGCCGGGGGATGTCTGGATTTGCCTGCTGACCAGCATGCCCAGACTGTGCTGGCTGTAAGGGCAAATTGTGGCTATTGCTAAGATAGACTTGAAGTGAAACTGATGCATAGAAATGGAATGATTGATATCTTATTTTTCTGAGCATAGCAGCGGGAACATTTGTTGTAAATTATTTTTGTTACAGACCCAGAATCTTTTGGCAGTGACTCTGAGTTTGGACGGACTGGCTAAACAACTTGTTAAACAAATGGGTTTCAATCCACATTTTGCAAATTATTTTGATTATACAGTGTAGTTTGCATGATTAATGAGTTGTAGAGTTTTATTATTTCTGTTATCTGACTGTATTTATTTATTCATGGAAATAAGTAACTTATTCCATCAATATTATTAGATTTGAATGTAGTATATAATATTATTATCTTGTTTTCTAGACAGAGCTGTAGATTTCTGCTTGTAAAGGTATCATGTCGTATTCAATGATTCAGCCAAATTATTCCTTACAAGTACTATTGAAAATTTAGTTGTTAATCAATGCTAACTTGGATAAAATGCAAATTTTGGAACAAATATACATGTACATATGTCTCACACTCCCCATTCTGTCCCTAGATACCAAATGTGATTAGTAAATCAAGCTGCTGACATATCATTATTATCAAAAAACTAAATTTCCATATAATGAGGCAGCAGCAAGTCAACAATAAAACCTGGTTTTTATTTTCATCTTCTCTGGAGTTTGCAATAAAATAGTAAAGTTCTGATAAAACTATAGAAAATGGTGATATATATTGAAATAATTTAGCTGCAAAATATTTCAGGTAAACTGAAGTCATCAAAAGAAAAGAAAAATTCAAGTATGCTGCAGCAAATAAGTGCATTAAGTGAAGGAAAATTCCTGGAACTTAGTTTTGTTAAAAACAAGCTAAATAAGTTTCTTTTCTGCTAAGCAGAATTTTTCTACCTGTCATTTGTAATCTGTGTCATTCTGTTTGAGTGATTTTTTGGGCTGCAGCAAACGAGTCTGCCTGCCAAATCTTACTTGAAACAGCAGCAGTAATGCTTCCCCTACTCCTGGCCCATCTCATCTTTGCAGAGGTCACTGCCTGCATATCACAAAGGCAAAATGGGCCAGGAATTTATCCTTCAGATGCTGAGGAGCACAGTCCAGTGGAGCTTAGGGTCTGTGCTCTAAATTCCACACCTGAGGTGCCAGCATAAGCAGCTGCATGATGTGGTAACCCCCAGGAGAGGGCTGCTGTAATCTCTGCAGTTGTCCCAGGAGGATTCAGCAGACCTGACTTACACGAAGCTGTAGTTTTCAAGTCAGCTAGATTCCACGTGTGGTCTTCTATGTCTTGGTCATTTCATATAAAGATGAGCTGAAAGGAGGGTTAGGTTCTATTGTCATGTAGGGATGACAAGATACGCTTTTCTTTCTGTGCTCATGATTCAATTCTTGTTTGTAATAAATCTAGTGGGATTGGGAGCATCCCTTTGTCCTACTAGAAAAAGGAAAGAAAATGTAAGACAGAGTCATTTGCTGCTGGAGGAGAGACCTGGGTCAGGTCTGCAGTTAACTGCTGTGTTCAGCAAAGGGGCACAGATCAAATTTCCTGTATCAAACAGCCTTGACAACTGGGATCACACCATAATTAGTGGGGTTAAGGGGAGAATCTGAAGAAAGGAGGAGATGTCATGTGTCAGGGTTTCTTTATTTGAATACAGGCTGAATCATGCTTCTCTCTGGCACGTTTATAAATCTAGATTGTGCTGCGTGATGCTAACATCCTGCCCAAGCCTAGTTAGGGGTAAATCAGACACTAGGTGACAACACCCCTCAATATTGAATATCAGGAACAGAAAGCTGGAAGTGTTTCAAAATCTGTGGATGCTTCGTTGTTCCATTTCTCCCACAGAGTTTTGAATCATAGAACCCAGAACAAACATTGCATAGCATTGTCACAGCAGTAAATCGTCAGCAGCTATTCCAGTGGGCCAGATCATGACTGAAGGATTTGAGCATTAAAGCCTCCATGCAGCATCTCATTGTTTGATACCTAAATAGATGTGAAATACACAATACAAATAAGGGAAGAAATAAGACAGGAAGTAATTAATGACTTTACTGTTATTAATGGGAAATAGCAATATCAAGATTTGGCCACTGAGTTTATCCTGACTCTGATGTGCCTGTGAGGGTACACAGGAAAATGTGTATGGGAGGCAAGGTGTAAATGGATTAAAAATAAAGGAAGGAAGGAACAATGTAGATGACAGGAAACTTTAGAAGGAAAGTTAAAATGAGGGAATAAAGTGGGAGATATAAAACTCCACTATTGTATTGTATTGACAATATGCTGAGGCCATCACAGTCATTACTGAAGTGTCTTCACAATTTTTTGTGATGCAGTGGAAATACTTTCTCATTTTACAAACTGGATCAGATACATAAACAGATTAAATGATTTGAAGGTCAGTGACAGAGCTGACATTCATGACTAATATTAAGATGCTGAAACTCCAAACTCTATATTCAAATGTGTGAGGTGGTAAATTCTAAAAGAAAGAGCATGAAAATTGTTGTTTATTTTACTGTCCTCTCTGATTTGGGCCTCGGATATTTCAGATTATGTATCGATACTCTTAGATATCCACAATGGAAGATCAATAATTTTTTTTAGTTCTATATGTCTCTTATAGCTTAACAGTTGAGATCACATTAAAAAAATTACTCAGAGCCTGAAATATTTTGAATATCTTAAACATTTAATCAGCTATATGAGAACTATGTTCATTTGCATTCAAATTGGAGTCATACATTCAACACAGTTGGGAATTCTGTCTCAGTTCTTTTGGAAACTTACAATGACTATCAAAAAGTTGTATGGACTCAAATATAAATAACCCCAAGCACGAATCATCCCTTTGCACTTGTTAAGCTGTCTGCAGGTAGAAGTTGGAACCCAAAGCATTGGTTAGCACAGCACAGCCCAGTGCCAGCTGTGCTTCAGTGCACTGAATTTTCCAGGGTGTGTTTGCTGGGTCACAACGCCTCAGACTGGAGTTCCACTGAGTACTGCAAATGTGCCTGTGGGCTCCTGAGAGCTAAAATCCCTTGAAAATGGGATGAAGGGACAGGTTTTCTAAAATAAAAGGGAAATAACTGCTGGGATGTTTAGCAGGAGGTATCATACATCACAAGTCACAGTGACTCCCTACAGGCCCAGAAACAGCTTTAACCTGTAAATATCTGATAATTTTACTCTAAGTAACTTCGACATTGACTTCTATGCCTAAGATAAAGACATTTATAAAGGATTCACACATGGCCTTATTTGTTAGGAATGTAGCAGAAATCTTTCTTTAGAAGACTTTGTCAAGTCTTCAAACCCAAGGAAAAACAGATAGTGCTGTCCTTTTTCATAGCTGCAAATGCACATCTTCAGTAATAGGGCAAGACACAATTCACTCTCAACATTAAACAAGGTTTCCTACAGTGATGACATAATAAAGCAACATCCCAGACTTCTTTCTGGAGAGTTTAAACAAACTAAAATATATGAAAAATACTGAAGAGTCAGTAGTGGATTTTTAAGTCAGAAACAAACCAAGTCTTCCTCAAAAAAGAATTTCCTCCAAGCATAAACATGAAATAACTTCCAATAAAAATATGACCTATGAAAATCCTCATTGTGAAAGGAGCAGCCAGCTTGAAAGTCTCTATTTCCTCTATTTGATAAGCAGTCTTACTGACTTTTCAGTGAACAGGGATGTTTTACACAGAACTGACATTTAAAATAAATCAAGATAAATTATTAGAGGCCCCTAAAATTTGGAAAGACTTGGACTTATAAAGTGCTTAATATTATAAAACTGGAGAATATGATAGAATAATTTTTCAGTTTGAATACATAACAAAACACAGAACACCTTAAATGTGTTTACAGATTTTGAGTTCTGAGGCTGAACTAGGCTGTAGGAAAGGTAATCATCTAATTCATATTTTTGTTGGCTTCGGAAAGTAGCGTACAAAAATTAAGGGGTTTTGGGTTAATTTCATGCTAACTGTGTAGTTAAATATGCGTCATTTTTTTCAGAATGTTTTTATGTGATCTTTCTTTTCCTGAGATATTAAAGACAATAATAAACAATTATGTTTCACCTAAAATTTTCTTTCAATTTTTCATATGAATGTCCTTAGTAAAAAAGAAAGAACAAACAAACAAACTAACACAACAACAAAAATCCCCAAATCCTTACCCAGCTTTTATTCTAATATCATGGAAGGGGCATTCCTCAGAGGAGATCTCCTCTCACCTGGTACGCAATAGGTCCTTTGTGTTCCTCAGGACAGCCCCAGAGCCCTGTGGAAGCTCAGAGAGCTGGTCCTGCAATCTCTGGCTTTGATGTAATGGAAGAGGTTACACAAAACAATAGATTTCATTCCAGTGTTCCTGTGGCCCAGGCAGTGCCAACCACTTCCCTCTGCGGTGAAAAACCATTTTATTTGGTGAGCACTCGTAAAACCTTTGTTAGCAGCACTTGGAAAGTCACTGGTCTCAACTTGTCTTCTTGAAGAAACGTTTCGGTAAAGAAAACCTGTGGGGGAAAATAGTAAAATTCTTTTCTCTTTCAGTATGATAAGCAGGTGTCATAGAAAATGTGAATAATAAATTCCCAACTGCACACAAACAGAATTAGTTTCTGTCGTCATGCAAAGCTTGACGTGATAACAAAAGAGCCCTTTACTCTTTTATGAAGCTGTAGAAAGGTGCTTGTTTTTCTTTTAGTTGTCAGAGATTGTTAGTGAATGGCTATAATGTTAATTCCTTTTTTAGGATGAAATCAACCGTATTTAATATTTAAAGGGAATAAAATAGCAAGGCAACAGTTGAATGAATAATTACCACAAATAATTTAATTCCCATTCACTTTGTTTTCTGTTTGTACTTCCAACTGTGAATGGATGCCAAATTCTCAAATATAAGTGTATTAATTCTTGTTTTACATATTTCTCCAGCAAATAATTTCTTGGATTGTTGTTTGTTGATAATATTGAAATAGGTGATATTGCAATCAGGTTAATTACATTTCATGTTCTTTCTTTTCCCCCATTAGAGTGTTATACACAGGTAACAAAAAAATAGTGTAAGTTATGGAGGGGAAAAAAAATACAGTAAGACTTCCATGTTAGGTTACTGTAGCTAATTGAGCTTAAGCTTCATTTTCTCTATGTTCCAATTGCAAAGCAAGAAAAAAAAAAACCAAAAACCCAAACCCATAACTGCGTCTATGCCTGTGCTCCCTGGTTAATGCAGATTTCTTTCTGGCAAGATCACCTGGGTGAGATTCACAAGTGCTGTGAATCTCCACGCATCTCGTTCCTACTCTAAACTTAACATCAACCATATTTATTTTGTAAATTCGAGGCTGACATTTCCTTTGGTAAACTGCGGTGTTGAAGTGTATCAGTCACACTGAACAGAATGAGTATTATAGACATATTTCACATATTTCCATAAACAACAAGAAGAAAGCTTGCGACTGTGGAAAAGCAGAATTTAAAAAATCAGTCTCAACAAAGGAGTAGCAGCATCATGGAATTGTAGAAACAGAACAGGTGAGAGCTGAAGAAGGGGGAGAATAGGAGTGAAACAAGTTCATGCCCAGTTTTTCTTTCTGGCGCAGAACTGGAAAAACAGATTATGTCTTTTTCACTGGTGGAGGTATAGTTCTTTGTATTGGTTTAGTTATTTAAAAAAAGACTAGTGGGAATGTGTTTAGCTGTAAGTTTTACACCTCAATGTGTTGAATAAACACCATTGCAGTAATACTACTAGGTATAAAGCTGACCACATTTGGCAATGCGACCCTAGCTTTCCTGAATTGATGCCAGCTCTGAAAATGGCCACCTTTCTCAGGTTTTCTGTTTTGTTTTTATTAATCCTGATGGCTGCAATTAGCGCCCCAGCATAGTTCTCAGGTAAAATTGCTAAGACACTACCCTTTTATTTCTCCTTTTCATTTGTTTATGGTTATTTTTCTTCCCCCAGAAAAACTGGAAACAAAATAATTTTTTAATCTTTTGAGTTCAGGGAAGATAGGGTAACTGTAGTTTTCTCTGCAATTTGAAATGAGGAAAAGGACAACTTTTCTGATCTGAAACCAGAGCAGGTGGGTTCGGGAAACAGGAATACACCAGGACAGCACTTCAAGCTGAGTAAAGATCTTGAGAGTTCTGTTAAATACTGATCAGATTGCTCAGTGTTCCAAGCCTTGCAAACATATGTGTGTGTACAGTTGGAGTCACTATGACATTTCAAAGTAATATTTTTTTCCTTCAACCTTTGAAGAGAAACACAAGTGTGAAAGAGAAGAGCAGTGGGTCCATTGGAAAAGAAGTTCTACCAGGTGCATTTAAAGTTGTGGGCAGACTGTTGGATTACAAAAGCTGAATGATGAATCTGCCTAAATATCAAAAATATGTCTTTATGTTATGCAAGCCCCTTGTTTTCTACTGCCTTTTACTGAGGAACAAGATAGTGATTCTTTCAAAATAAGTTTAGTGCTACAGTTGAGCACAGAGAAAGATTTCTCCCATGTGTCTGTTGCTTCTGTTCCATACTGAATGCTAATTTTCTGTCAGATCTTTAACTGAGTCTGACAAAAAAAAAAAAAAGTCTGGAATTAAAGAAACCCCTCTACTATTATTTTTTTTTTTTAATTTGGATTAAGTCATTTTCATTTCATCGACATGGAGGAGATGAGAGAGTGCACTCTCAAGATTCTAGATGACATCAAAGTGAGGTAAGGATTGGTGTGCCTGAGGACAGAGCTGCTGTGCAGATGGCCCTGAAGAGCCTGGGAGAGCGGGCAACTGAGACCTAATGAAATTCAGCAAAATTCAGCGAAATTCAGCAAGGGCTGCCTGAGAACAGGAAAGGTACTGCTGAAGTGAAGTGCATTGGAGGGCCACCCAGATGGTCGGGGGGTGGGAGCACTCAGCAATGAGGGGCTGAGGGAGCTGGGAATTCTCTTCTTCCAGAGAGGACTCAGCTTTGGGGGTGATCAGTGAGCCCTGAGGACATCAAGGATGTGCCACCTTCACAGAGGGGCATGGCTGGAAGAACAGCAACGGGCATATGTTGAAACAGGAGAGGTTCAGACTGGAAATAAGGAAAAAACTTTGGCATCCTGAGGCACTGGAAGTTTGTCCAAAGAGGTCAAGCAGTCTGAGTTCTTGGAGGTTTTTAATATGAGGCTGGATAAACCTTGAGCAACCCAGGCTGGCTTCAGAGCTGTCCCAGTTTTGGACAAGAGGTTGGACTGCAGATCTTCTGAGGTCCCTCCCAGCATGAAATATCTTGTGATCCTCTGATTCTGACCAAATCAAGCAACTGATCATATCTTTGAGGGGGAAAAAAAACATCCAAATATGATGTGGAAATGACCACAGAGGGGCAAAAGCTCATGAGCCTCACTGACCTGAAACCAGAGCAGTGTATCTGAATTCAAGTAAAGTAATTAAGAATTTAATCTTAAAGCTGATGGTTGGACTAGCAGAACAGCATAGTGATGTGAAAATCTATTCATTTTTGAAGGGTCAACTTACAAAACTCTCCAGTTTTGAACAACTGCAAAAATTTTAGATCCTTTGGATTTAAAAATTTTAGATCCAATCCTTAATATGGTCTAAAATTCAATTATTGAATTCTGGAATTATAAATCAGGTTTGATGAAATAGACTGAAATCCATCCATTAAAAATGAATTCAGCACACCAGGGAACTTTCAAATGTGTATTCTTCATGTAAATATTGATCTGTCACCCACAGGCACTGACAGCCAGGGTTACAAGAGCCTGGCCACTCCACTGAAGGGTCGTTTGTTGGCTGAGCAGTTTGCTCTTACAGGGTGTCCATCCATGCTCTCTCAGGGTATTAACATGCACTTTGAAAAGAGATCTTGTTTGAAAACTTCTAAAAGACTCCATCTTTAATAATGACAGAGCTATTGTTTTTAGCAAGACAAAACTTAAATAAGTAAATATCTGTGAAAAAAAGTGTTTTTAAAAATTTGCTTACGATGATAGGCAGGAAAAAGAAAAGTTTAGATGGTGGTGATGTGTGGTGTCGACTCCCATATTAGTAGGGGCCATTTAACCAAACCTATGGGTTTGTCTTACACTGTTTATCAAAAATTGCCAATTGATTTAATGATTTATAGTCCTGATGCTGTCATAATGCAACAAGTAATTTCCAGTCTATTTTTTGTAATTACTTGCATACAGACTTGGAGGCAAGACGTTTCACTAATATAAGCAATATCAATACCTACTAGATGGGGTAAAAGTGTTTTTTGATTATTCCTTTTCCTCCTCTTTGGACCACATGCCAAAATCATGCCTTGTTACAGTTAGAGCAATTGTTCACTTATGTTTTATTCTGTTATGAGAACTTCTTGAGGCTACAGAGTAAAAGGCAAAATACTTGTGAAATTATAAAGTGAGCCTGGTGATTCACACCCCATGTTGCTTTATTAAATAAAGCAAGACTGTACAAAGGCAGGGAGAGACTCTCCGTTGAAAAAGTTGATTGGCTGCTTTATCTTGTGCCAGTACGAATATGACTTCACCATATTTAACAACTTTAACAAATCTTTTCTAAGAAGCAAATGCCAACCTTGAATTTATAGTTTCACCCTTTAACCTCCTATCACATCAAGGATAACAGCACATTTTACGATTTCTTCTCTGGTCCCAGATAAGTAATAATTGCCAACAAGAATCATTAAACAAGTTAAAGCATTTAACTTCATTATAGTAATTCTTGTTAGTCAGGCATGTGGTGCCAGTATCAGACCTTTTACATCAGTAGAAACAATTGATAAATCTGTAATAATTCTGTGTCTCAAAGATTGGATAATGATCCCTTGTAATTCTCTGACATGGCACACACAAAGTACTGCTTTTCAGTGTGTAATTTCTCATTTCAGAGAACGTTAACCAGACTAAAAAAAAAAAAACCAGTTTCATACAATCTGTTCAGTGGAATGTAAATGAATGTGGGGAACAGTTTCCTAATAAATGAGCCGCCATTGTGATTATTTTCAGTAACATTTGCTGTACTTAATGGTACCATCCATCTAAGGATTTCTACATTTATCCTGTTTATGGGATGGTTAAAAACTTTATGAAGGAATCATTAATTTCCTTCCAAATGTCACTGACTTTGAATGCTTTGATCATTCCAAGATTAGCCCAGCCCCTGTCATCAGTAGTCTCTGATGAGTTCAGACTGATTTGCTTTGTACATCAAAGGCATAAAAGGACCACTCCAAGTCTCAGTCTTTTTGGTTACACGTTTGAAGTCTCCTGAATACACATGAGCCATTTAGTTCCAGGAGAATGAGGAGCTGAGGACCACTGTGCAGATGGTGGACAATGTGCATCTGGAGCCATGCTGCCTTTCATCAGAGACACAGGCTGCCCCAGGATGTCCCCATGGGTGAAATCAATGGTTCATAACCATAATGATACTCATTAACATTGAAAAAAGGAAAAAGTTCCTCACACATCCCAGTACAGGACAGTCCCAATTTTGCCCTGTGTGCTGTAAGGTGATAAAATACATGTAACTGTAAAGCTGCTATGTTTTACTGGTTGAAGGCTGAAGAAATTGCACATGCTACACAGAGCTGAGAAGAGTCAACCTCTTCATTGCAGGGATTTTTATCCAAGTTTTTCATCCTGTTTCTTCTTTCACATTTGACTGCATTTGTATTTTCAAAGTATGTATAGAGCAAAAAATAACAAATAACCCCCCAAGTATTTAATTACATTTAAAATTGTAGTTATCTTTATGTGAAATGTGAATTGCAAAGCTCTTTGAATTACCTGTTTTATCCTTCAAGCCAGCCTATAAATAAGGTGAAGTTTTGGTCTAGGTTTTGTCATACAGTATTTACTAAAAAAATTTTTTTTCAAAGCTTCTTTTTTCCGAATTACTATGTATATTGTTCTGCAGTTGTAATCTCATATGTTTATAAAACAAGTGTCTGAGTCACGATTTTCAAAAGTGATGCTCAAAATTAGCATCTTGAATGTCTATTATAGGT
>JAWWMU010000036.1:5524540-5539265 GCA_035048155.1 Cinnycerthia olivascens | reverse complement strand
CTTCTTGCTGTTGCTTTTATTTGTTCTCCTTATGAAGTTCTAGCTGCCAGTTGTGTATATTTGATCATGATAGGGCCAAAAGAAAGTAATGTTTGTCATCTTTTCTTAATCTTGACCTTCACAGGGAGTAGAGCACTGTGCGTAAAATACCAAAATTTGATTTCCTATAATAATGACTCAATTAAAATGTGAATGGGAAACAAATGTGTTCTTGTGGTAAGAAGGGTGGTTAGAAATGGTGGCTTTTATTTATGAAATAAGTATATAAGAAATTTATTTGTATTTGAAAATGAGAGAACAACTGAATTCTAATTGCTACCTATGGAAGTAGTAAACCATTTTCAGATTTAAACTTGTAAGGAATTTAAACAAGAATATAGATACAGATTTCAGAGAAAAACACATAGACTACAGTACAGATGTTGAGGGAATCTCCTGACACTAATTAAGTAAATTATAGTTAATTGGACAATGTTTCAGTCAGACCAACTTTTATTTTTGATTTACACAACAGAGAGTGTGTTTGTCAAACAACTAAATGCTTTGATATTTTGCTTAAATATTATGTTCTGTGAAGGACATTCTATCAGCTTCTATGTTCAGTGCTTTGGTTTTTCCTGTTAGTCTGAATATCTTCCTCATCTGTGTCTGATATTAAAAAAATCTCTTGCTGAGTATTACAAGGCTATTTTTCCACTTTGAAGTGTATTTTCTCTCCAAGATGAGACTACTGTGAAAATAAATAAATTCAAGACACCATCTATATAAGAGCATGACAGATTAATTTTGGGTCTGATTATGTGAGTGCCAAAGCCCTCATCATCCTCTCCAAGGAAGGGTTTCACATCATATGTATTCAGAAAGCCAGTCTTATTTACAGAGAGACTACTTTACTGTTATTGTTCAATAATTAGCAATATTTTAATGTTGGGTTAGCAGTGAGTTTCCATAAAATATTTTAGAAGAAACACTGAATTAGAAATTCTGCTGCACTCCTCCAGCATTTCCCTGGAGCTCAGGTGTGCATTTGCTGCACAGATGGTGCAGCAGCAACACCACGCAGGGCTGTCAGATCCCTGATATACCTGTGCAGCACCATGAGTGCAAGATAAATGAAAGCCTGAGCTCCACATTTCCCAGTGTTTTAGGGATTAATTCTCCTCTTTATTGATTCACTGATGCCTCCCAGAAAACTTAAAAAATATCTCTGTGAGAATATAATTCTGCATCTGAGTTATACTAGATGGTATCTTAGTTTGCTTTGATCATTTTTCATTACTATTGACATTCCTTTAAATTTGTGTGATGTTTTTTTATCCTGAGGAGTTCAGAATCCGTTGGGTGGGATTCCATCAGATATCATAGTCATGGTTTGTGAGGCCAAAGGCTTCCATAATTTATCTCTGCTGTTAAGGGGCCATTGCTCAACTGCTTGATTTTGTAAGGCCTTGTACAGTTTTCAATTACATTTTGGGGGAGGGTTTTTTTAAATTTGTTGTTTGTATGTAGTTAGGAGGTACATATATGTACTTACTGTGTCTGCATATGTGTTATGGGTAAATATGAATTTTTTGGTGTGCAGTTTATTGCACTGAGGCTTGTATAAATAATGAGTAATTCCTGATTAACGGGCAAAGCTTTGCATTTTTCCAAAGAGGAAACACATAAAAGCTATCTGAGCTTTTTTTTCATGGGAAAAGAGACTTGGAGGCCTTCTCATGCATCAGCCCTTTATTGGAATTATTTTAGGATTGTCTGGTCAATGCTGTTGTTTCATTTATGTTATAGTAGTTTCTAAAAGCATCTCTGCACATTCATGGTGAGGGACTCTCACTTTAAAAAAGAATTAAAGCTAAATGGGCAAAGAAAATAAAAAGTTACTTCCTCTGCCATACAGAGATGGAATTGATATGTAAAGAAATAGGTTATTTGTCCAAATTATACAATGAACATATAGCCAGCCAATGTGACTCCCTGTCTGCAAAGCACTGTGCCTCAGTTCTTTCTGCTGCTGTTGATGAGTATTTTTACATTTGGAAGTACCCAATTTGTGCTGTCACCCTGCTGACATGAAGGACTGGTACTAAATGATTGCAAAGGTAATGCAGCCAAAGCTGAGGCTGGCAAGAGGCCATCCCCAAGTCAGGACATCACTGCACCTCTGCTATGTCCAAAACCCTGTGTTATTCACTCTGCTTCTAGAATACAATGAAACACCTGAGTAGAGCAGGTTTTCTAAGGTGATGTCAAATCACACAACAGAAATTAAACCCAAAAGTTTTACAAGAGCCAGATGCTGGTAATAGTAAAATGTTTATCATTCTCAAGGGCTGGTGCTCAGCCAGCAGTTACAAAAATCAAAAATCTACTTATTCCCCATTATGGGCTCAGTAGTATTTTGCTAGAAGGGAAAGTGGAATTTGTGAGATTTCAGGGAAGAGGTGATGCTGCAGTATTTCCCAGCTAATGTACTATCATACCACATCCATTTGTAATGTGCTGTGCTCCCTGGTTGATTGCCCAGGGTACTGTTCAATGTACCAGAACAGCATGGCAACAGACACAGTGGCAAAGTTAAAAATAAAGCCAAAGGTGGTGGATGAAATATATTGACTTTCTAACAGTGGGAAAGTGGATCAATGCTGGACTTAGACTTGTGGCATAGGGCTTTTCTCAAGCAATCACTCTGTTGATTTAAGATCATTGGTCTGGAGATGCTACAAGAAGCTGAATAGGTATGAAATCTTTATAGTGTGTCACTTGCTTTCTTCTTTCTCCTGTACTGAAGAATTTAAAATGTGCCTGTTCTCCTATGAAATAAGACTGGATTTAAAGAAAGTCTACAGTTAAGGAGTAAAAAACCAAAATACTAGTGCAATAATTTTCAGCCAGTGAGGAATGAAATACTCTTTAGCTTAACTAATTTAGTTCTAGTTTTAGCCATTTAAAATCAGAAAGGATTTTACATTAAGTGTTATGCAGCTGATATTGGAACAGTTTTATTTTGGATTAGATCTGATCTCATGTCAGTTCTATGTTTTATATTAAAGTGGGTTTTTATCTCAGAAGAAAGAAAAGGCCCAAATTTGTGCCCATCATCTTTGCCAGCAGTTCCATGCCTCTGACAGATGTTAGGGATGGTTTATTTCTGGGGCATGGTCTCACCACCCCTCACTCAGACTTTCCTTCTCCAGTGCAGGGAGCTCTCAGCTGTTCCTGCACTGGCATCTTTAGGTTCTTAAATTAATCCAAAGGGAAAACTCTTGACGCATGGTACCCTCAAATAGCTACAAAACAGCCAGATGAGGTGCCTCAGAGAGAGACCAGGAAGGCAGCTGGGGGGCAGAATTGCTCCATCTGAACCATTCTACCCTTCAGTTAAAGAAAGAAGATAAATTACTTTTTGAAAGACCAGCATGTATATGGAATCCTAAAATCATATACCCAGAGTGGCAGTCAGCTACTCCACCTTTCATGTTCTCCCAGAGCATTTCCTACCCTTCCTTTAGATAAGTTTGAGAGAGGACATCCTGAAATCCATTGTGCCTATGCCAATGGGATTTCACACAGGTAAGGGAGAAAATAAAATAGCAATTTGTGCATGAGCTCAAATTCATGTATAATGTTTATTTTTATCTAAAGATATCAAAGATATTTTTATATATAAACTCTTTTTCCCTTTTACTCAAATTGGCTTCAGCAGAACAAAATGATTATGAAGCCCATTAATCTTAATTTTTCACACTGAGATTCATTTTACAGAACTGGAAGCTACAGAAATGGAACCATCCGCCTCTTTCTCTGTCACTTGGATATCTAAATGTAATGCAGATTGAAAATTAAATGCAAGAGACAAGATAGCAGTTCTAATAACCCAGTAATTTCTAAATAAATAGACTTAGATTGATGGAAGGGAAAAAAAATCTGTTTACCCAATAACACATGATAGCAGCACTTGTATAAAGAGTCTTATGTTGATTAGGGTTTTCTAAAGTTTAAAATGCATTCCTCCAGTTTATTTAAATGTATGTGAAGTAGAACTGCTTCTCTTATCTTATCATCTTCAGTCACTAACAGGAAGTTATAAACTGGAGCAGATTTGGATGACAGGATTTCAAATCTCCTTTGTACAATTTTCTCAAAAGGGTAAAATAATCAAGCACTTGATTTAGTGTGTTGAATAAATATTCACTTTTCTTAATGCAATGTGTAACATCCATGAAGTACACAGTCCCGTCCAGCAATGTAACATCAAATGCTGTAATATTTTAAAACTTTTTGGATCGTGCTTTACCTTCTTGAATTCAATTGTTATCTAAAAAAATAATAAAAGTATGTTATTTTGACTAATACTTTTACTGGAAAAGGAATCATTTTCCACTACTGAAATGTTTGTATTTTACAGTGAATGTAAAATAGTAAGATAGAATTCAGAAAATTCAGAAAATTATTGGTTCGGAGTTAACCCTCCCAAAACTGAATTTGTGTTATTTTACATCTTTGAACTTGCTTTTGTAATGTAATATTTCAGTATTCACCGAGAAATAAAAATAGAAAAATCTCTCACTTTTCTTGCTTTCATTTAAATGTTGAACAAGTTATCTAAACCCATTAATTTCACCTGATATTGGTGGTAAACTAGTCCAAGATACCTTAAAACTTGTCATTTTCACAGTTCAGTTGAGAAGCTTTGTTATAAAAATTTCAGGATATTCAGGTAATTTTTGAAAATGTTATTTTTTGATAAACTTTAGGGGATGGGCTATGAACTTCTCACACACATTTTTAGTCTGTCAGTAATTACCGGGTATGTTCGATAGGAACTTTGTGGCTTTTGTTTTGATTAGGAAACCATTAACACACTTAACTCATGTGAGTGCCTGCAAGACCTCTGGGCATGCAAGCAGCTCTTCAAATCGACCCTGCCACTGGATGATGGCAAAGGTGGATTGGAATCATGTCTGAGAGCCTCTGTTCCTTACTCTCAGAGAGATCCCAGAGGAAGGTGCTGGGTAATTGCTCCTTCACTCTGAGAGCTCTCGCTTCATTATAAAATAAATAAATGAATAAAAATGAAAGAGGAAATTGCACCATTTGCTAAGTAGACCAAACCTTACTTCATAATTGTTCAGCAGAGAAGAGGGGAAACCAAATCCTGTTCTCTAAAGCATGAAGCACAAGAGAAGAAATTAAAGAAGCTTCTGGATCTGTGTTGGAGATAACTGTGTTTCATCTACCTGTTAGGTAAGGAACTTCCCCTTTGTAAAGCCATTTTGTTGATCAACATTAGACTGGAATGTTAAAAAAAGAAAAAAGCTGAAACAGAATGGGCCATTTTTCTAAATTATGAATACTGTTACAGCTCTCTTTTTGTAAATTAGTGCAGATGTGACAGGTTTTTGTATGTCAGTTTTATTATGACAGAGATTTGAGGAATGTATAAATCCAGCTAAGATGGACGTACTACCTAAGTGTAGCAGTAATTTTATTCTACCACCTCTGCTTCTTGATTTGCTTGGCATACCCCAGTAGAGTGGGATGGAATGGCAAGCATCTCTCTGTGATGGTCTGTAAGGGGGTCCTGTGGCCATTAATTCTGAAGTGACATCTGTCAGGAGCAAGGCCATGAAGGACCCAGGCTGCAGCAGAGGAGAGGGCTGGGGTGGAACTGATGGAGCAGTTGGTGTTTAGGAAATGGAACACACAGCATACTAATGCTCTTTCTACATGTGTCAGGTGCCTTGTTTTGGAGTAGATGTGGCAGGCTGGCTCTGGGATCTCCTTTCAAGCCATCAGGACAAGTTTGGGAAGAGAGAATAGCCTATAATTTGCTGCCTTCCTAATAAAAGGGAGACAGGAAAGAGAGGAGCAGTTGTCTGCTGGGCTGTCTGACTGAGGAGCAGACATCAGAACTCTGCAGGTGCAGGGGAGGGTAGAAAAAACCATCATGTTTGCAGCACTGCCTGACAGCAGAAACAAGGCTGTTGAGCCGAGGATTTTGTAGTGGACAAGGTTGGATGGAAACAGTTTAAAAGCCAGCTAGATAAGCCCACTCAGGGCTACAGCCTGCTTCGTGATCTAGGACACAAATAGACACTTTGCTTCACTATTCCTTTGGATTACAGCTACAGAGGCGAAATAAATTGCAGGCTGTTTGTTTTCAGGTGCCTTAGTGCTTTGGCATTTTAGAATTTTATTTTTCTGCTTTTCTATTACAACATTTACTATCTCCAGGTTGTAATTTGAAAATGTAGGCAAAGAATCATATGTTTTTGTCTCAGTGTTAGATTAGACAGCATGCTGATCAGCCAGATTTCCCTGACACAGGCTGCCTTCTGCCTTCAGAGAGCACTGGGGTTCTGTGCTGATCTAGGAATCTAATGGCACCTGCAGATTAAACCTGAAACAAATCTACAAAAGTCTGCTCAGAGACAAGAGTGCACAATGTTTGTAAAATAATGCAGTGTTATAAAATATTTATAAGTATAATATAATTTCCTATTTGCACAGTGTTCATAAAATAAAATAATATATTGATATCAGGTTGGCATTGGCTAAAAGGGAGACTTAGGATAACTCATTGAGGCTTTGGAAGAAATAGAAAAAGGACACTCAGTTAAAATATTCTTGCTTGTCAGTCCCCTATCATCTTTTTCTGACAAGAATCCAGAGATGACCACTAAAATGAATAATATGTGACACTGAGGAGAAACCACTTGGGGTTACAAAATACTGCTTCAGAACAAACTTGATACAAGGATAAGCCTCTCCATTTGAAGCAGTAACTGCCTGGCCATGCTGCCTCCCAAATTCTCTATGATGCCTCAGATATGTCTGGTTGAAACATGTCAGTTAAAATAAACCTGAAAGCACAACAGTCATATGGCATAGAGAGAGGTAAAAATTATAAAGAAATGCAAATATTTTGGATGTTCCAGTCTTATACGTGGAGGTTACCAGGACTGGTGGCATGGGAAGGGTGGGAATCTCTCAGCTGCTGGTACAAGGCTTGGCAGTGCTGCTGTGGAATCTTCTGGCAGCTGGAGCAGGACCAGAGGAAGGTCCCTGCTTGTGCTCATGCTCTGCAGGAAATCTTCCCAAGTTTCACATTTAGAATTCTGGTTTATGCAAATGCCCTCAAACTCTAATCATAAGAAGAACTAAATATTTAAAAGAATATCCATTAAACATGATATAGATATAGGTATAATTGATAGATCTATAGATAGATGTAGTTGCATATATATAGAGAAAGATGTACACACACACATATATACACATATATGTATGTTTTATGTGCTTTTTGTTTTCTCCTCTGAGAACACATTTGTCCTTAAGAACAATCAACATACAGAACCAGCAGGGTATTGGCTTGGGAGATTTTTTTGTGGCCATCACAGAGAGAGAAAAATGTGGAATACTATTTCACAACATGACATGTGGAATATTTTTTTGGTAAAGTCTAATAAAACAAAGGTGCGGTTATCATCTTTTTAGTGGTCAATTATACAGCATATGTCCAAAACTCCCCAGATGTAAATAGACCTAAATATTTATAGTTGCATCTGCATATTTGAAAATACAGTATCTTGCCTATAATTCTACCACTCTATGGGGAGTATATTCTTGACAGAAATAAGATATTTTGATTCAACAGAAAACACTTAAAAATACAACAGTAACAAAGTAGTGCACAAGCATAAAAAATAGTGATGGTATTTTTATATGTCCATATAACAAGTTTCTTGGAATATGTTACGTCAATCCTCATTTGTTTCATCTACCCAGACTGTTATTTCCTGTATTACAGCCAGTCTTGTAATAATCCTAAAACATTATTAGTGGCCAATGATGTGAAGTCAAATGCTTCTAAAAAAAGCCTTTAAAGCACAGTGCAAAGAAACCCACATCCTAAGAGTTATTTCTGATGGAGTGTGGGACATTAAAATGCTGCTAGATGATATCCCAGCTTGGGTTTAAAGAATTAATGAAGAACAAATGTTCTAAGTGACATGTAAGCATGAAATTCTCTCTGTGGGTTGACCTTCATTCTTCTGCAGTTAGTTAATGAGGATTCTCTTTGTTATCTTTCTTGCCGAAGAACCTCAGGGCCCTGTATCATTATTGAATGAACACAATGTCACCTCAGCTGGCAGAATTGTTTTGTCTTTTGTCAGGAAAAGAAGTTTCCTCATGTCAGCTGGTGAAAGCACAACACGGCAACAAGCAATTGAGACCAGACATTTCAATTCAGCTAACTTAGCCCAGTGGAGATGTTGAACCTGCTGTAGTTGTTTTGATCAAAATATTCAGGCTTCATTATTCTACGACTCTTGCATCTAGTCCTCAAGTTTGTGATGCATTGTTATAAATTAATGATAAACAAAAGCATTTTATCTGGAGAGCTGCTCTCAATATTCCCCTTTTGACAGCTAATTGCCATTTGTTGCAGAACAGTATGTATTTTCTTTGAAATGAAAGCTTAAAGAACAGCTGCTTTTTATCCAATGCAAAATGACAAGTGTATTGTTAACTACCTAAGGATCTGGTGAGGTGGGGATCACATCTGCTCAGAAAACTGGAGCTGTAACTTTGAGCTCTTCTGTGAGCTGTATCTATTATGCAGAACTGTAGAAGTAGAATGATAATTGCAAATTTCATCCAACATGAGTGTATTATTTGGGGTGCCTTCAACACTTGTATGGTTTCCCCATTGCTCAGGGTACCTATGGTCATTACACACAGCAGAAAAGCTCCTCTGTCCACACCCCCACCCACCAAAAAAAATAAAAAAAGACTCCTCTATCTGTAACTTAAAAAGAGGTACAGGATGAAAGTGCACATAGGAGGTGAGTAAAGACATTCATGGGAAACAGTGCAAGAAAAATTTATTTATTAATTATTCATCCAACCATAACAAAGCCCACAGAACCCCATTCTGGCCTTGAACACTTCCAGGGATAGGGAATCCGTAACTTATCTGGGCAGCCTGTGCCAGTGTCTCACCGAGCTCCCAGTAATAAAGAATTTTTCCCTAATATCCTGTCTAACCCTGCCCTCTGGCAGTGGGAAGCCATTCCCCTTGTCCTGTCACTGCAGGCCCTTGGCCAAAGCCCCTCCCCAGCTCTCTTGGAGCCTCTTCAGGCACTGGAAGGGGCTCTGAGGTCTCCCCAGAGCCTTCTCTTCTCCAAACTGAACAGCCCCAGCTCCCTCAGCCTGTCTGCATTGGAAAGGGGCTCCAACCCTCCAATGGGAGCATCATCTACACCACTGTGCTCTTTCCCATTATACAAACACATTCACATTTTAATAAAGCACAGCAGGATCAGTCTGTTCTCTGTCAAAGCTTCTTATGAGAACCATCCCAGAAAAGACAAAAAATCAATGATCAGGCTTTCCTTTGGAAAGTGAGAGACATAGGCAGGAATTCTTATCCCAGTTAATATTTGTCTATTTTTTTTTTTTTTTTCTCAGAGATGTTTTCTCTCTAGGATTTTGATTAGAATTTCATTTTGCAACTTCTACTTTCAAAAGTGTGGGGGAGCTAGGATATCATAAAATAAATTGCATGTGATAAATCAGATAAGAAAACAAATGTGGTTGGAAATTTCAGATCACTCCAAGCTGAACTCTTGCGTGAGATAATGGTGATTATTTTATTTAAATAGGTTTGCCTACTTTAATAGTGTGAAGAGCAATAGTCTGTTCTAGTCTGTGTCATAAGGTAATGAGCAACAGCAAATGAGACCTGAAATTATATGATATATTCAGAGGTTTTGTTATGTTGCACTTTGCCTTATAGCCACTTTCCCTTTTCTTTTAAAGAGTATTAGATTCACATTATTATCAATCCCAATAGTTATTAATGTAAAATGGAAAGGAATAGCATTTGTGAGGCTTTTTATCCCAATATTCAGATTATCTTGAGTCTCATAAACTGTATTTTTGAGCTGACAGGGACATATGTTTTCTTAAAGTCATTAAAATAATGCTGTATTAAATACTTATCTAAAGTAAGACAAGTACAACTGTGATACCTTCTGGTTATTAGGATACATATGTCTAATATACATTCATTTTGGAGTCCCTTAGGGGACAGCCTTGTTATTAATACAGCAAAGAACAGCTGAGTGAGCATATGGTTTATTAAGACATGCTTATATTAATTATATGTGAATACTATTCTGAAGGGTCACTGTTCTATAACTGAGAGACCCTTTGTGATCACTACTTAGGAACTCAAAGCTCAGTAGGATTACTCTTGATCCAATCAATTTGTCTCTGCCTGGAAAAATCATTATATTTGTGTCTAGGCTGGAAATTAATGAAACACTTCAGAACTTAAGACCATGACAACTCAAGCAATTAATGAATATGCAGAACTGAAGGAAATTTTGCAGGCATGATGATATTGCGTGTGGAAAGCCTAAAGCTCACATATTTCTGTAATACCTTATGCAGCAATCTGATCCATAATGCAGCTTTGCACAATGCATACAACAGAGCAGAAAAATTTGGTTGTTGCAGGCCAAAACTATAAACCAACTATAATCCTGTCTGCATGGCTTCTGTCCCTCTGCTGCACAACAGATTTGTTTTTTGAATATTGTAATTCCTGCTCTGTTACCTAAAACCAGTGAAAATTGCTGATGATCTGCTTTTCTCAAGGTTGTTTTTCATTCCAGGAGATGACACAGTCATCCCACAGTGCATCACTGCAGCTTTTACTGGAGAGCCAGGCAGAAGATTGTTTAAACATGAAAACAAAAGCAACGTGGATTCAATCTTGGAGAGGAAGACCCAGTGGGGAACAAGCTGAGGACTGTTCAGCTTTGTCTGTCTTTTTCTCACTCTAAATCTCCTCTGGTCCCAGAAAAGGTGCAGTTCATACCTAACAGCTGGACTCACATGTTCTGTGTCAGCTTTGTGTGATTTCTGACAAGCTGCAGGGTTCCTGTGGCAGGGCTGAAGCTGGGCAGGCTGAGCCTGGCCCTGGCTGTCACTTGGCTCCTGGGCCAGGGCCTGGCACTGGCTGCACAGAGCACAGCTGCAGGAAAAAATGCACTCGGAGGAAAGATGGTTTCATTAATGTTCCTCCTTGTTCTGTGGATAGAGAATGCCACATTGGATATTTATCTGTTAGCAGAACCTGAATATTCAAACACAAAATGCCAGGCTCCAGAACTGTGAAAGTAAACCTGTACAGTAAGAACAACCTTCCAGTAGTATTTTCTATTCAGAGTATTTCCTCTATAGTTTTTGAAAACTAAGGCATATTTTTCAGTATTACATCAAGAATATTAAGGTATAATCTATTATTAATTCACATCTGAAGTCCTTTACCCATCATGCCATCAGTCTTGAGGCATTAATACAGACTCAGCTGTGAGATATGGAAAAGCAAATATTGGTGCAAGTGTATAAAAGTAACAACAGTGTAAACACTTCTATGCTTCTGGGTCTGTCACTAGCTATCTTAAAATTTTCCTGGGTTGTTCAGCAGCCTGAATGGTGGGTGGTCATGAAGGCAGCGTGTCCCCAGGGTTCCCCACTGAGGATGAGGTGGCTCTTTCTGACTGGGGGTGTCACTCCTGCCACATTCTTGAGCAGCAGTTTTTCCAGCTGTGGAAAGAGACAGCATCCATACAGCACTGACACCTAAAATAAGGGTTATGGCTCTTGATTGGGAGCATTTCACAGTTATCAAAAGAAAAAAATCTGGGTGATTTTAAGCTTATAGGATAGAAAAATATCTTCTAGAAAGCTAAACTCTCAAGTAGCCTAGCAATGAAACATAATTCTGTTTTATGAATATATACATTTTATCAGAAGTTCTGAACTTCAGCTATAAGATCATCCACAGAGAAGACATGCGCACCAACACTTTGTTGGACTGCTTCAGAAACAACCAGAACAAAGCAAAGCAGCTCCCACCTGATGGGGAAAACAAATGAGCTGCAGGTGTGTGAGGCAGGTGGAGCAGGGCTGGTCAGGATGGCATCCCAGGTGTCCTGAGTTAAACTGTTCCATCACCAGCTGGGTACAGGGCAAATAATTGAGTTTTTGCCTTTGGGTGAGGGGCACCTGTTGTGGTTCTGTTTGCCAGCTCTCCCCAGAAGGTGAGGGCAGCAGGTAAAGGAGAGGCTGTGTGGACCCGTTCTGGCTGCTCCTTCTGCCCCACAAAGTTCCTCTCTCTGGGAGTAGCCACCAGCAGAGGCTCCTTGAGCCCATGGCTTGGGTAAGTCAGAACATTCTGCCCCGTGTGGGACACTTGGTGAGGAGTATTCTGGAGCAGAGTGGGACTGTGCTGGTGCTGCTTCAGGGAAGAAGCTTTGTGAGCTTACCCTGGCTCACACAAAACAAAAAGACAAGACAAAACCTGATGGTTTTAGCTGATTTGTATTTAGTTTGGTTTAAATGGTGCTCTCAGGAGGTAAGTGGGCATTTTCCTGTGCTGGTTTGGTTTTTAATACCCCTTTTCAGAGTGTGTGAACATTTGAGCCATGGGAGGATGGTCAGTGCATCCCAGCCTGAGCCCTGCTGAGGGACATGAGAGCATCAACAGCCTCCTCTTGGCTGCAGGTCTGCCCAGCCTGGGGAGTTTTATCATGGTTTGGGTAGTCCCTGGTTTGTTCAGTGAGCAGCACTGAAATAGAGATCCAGAGGCTGGAAAGCATAGAAGGAGCTGTAGCCTTTTTCAAGGGAAGCATTTTAGAATCACAGTCTGAGGGCAGCCTTTGACAGGTTGCTTTTGGTGGCTGTCTCTCCCCTGTGTAGGAGAGGCCTTAATAGTTCTAAATATCTGTCTGTAATTTTTTATTTTGGAATCTATCTTTTAAACTTTTTTAGTTACTAAACCTTGCAGCTGAAATGAGGAAAAGACAGATTTTGTGGGTATTTTTTTAGTCATACGAAGTGCGTAAAGGAATAAATAAAATTATAAAAACCACTACGGCATAACAAACTTTGTTGATTTCCCAAAATACTCTTCATAGTCTTCAAGAGAAAATGTAAGCACCTGCTATATTCAGTGCAGGGAGGCATCTGTTAGTTTCATTGGAAATAACAACATATATTTATAGAATGCTTGGTGGCTGAAATGTAATTTTATATTTATTGAGCTTCATATTTAAAGGTTTTTTTCTTTCTTTAATGTGAGTGTTTTTTCCTAACCTAATTAGTAAATACTGCTGCTGTTTGATGTATATTAAGTGTCCTGGAAGCTGGAAAACAAAGTTCCTAAATGATGGTGTAGTTGATAAAGGACTGAAGTCTTCTGACACATTCAAACTGAAAAAACTTGAATTGTAAGGAGCTGCGCATTTGAAGATTGACACAATTCCATAAAGTCTTAATATCAGAAAAGACAGGTGCTGTACTTTAATCACACTAGGAGAAACAGCTGATGTATAGTGCAACAGCAATAATTCCAAGCTAGAAGCCTACAAATAATCTAGCTGCAAATTATATTGTCAAGAGACTCAAAATACTTTGTAATATATTCTAATGCATATTAATTTGAGAGCCCTATAGGGGACAGTCTTGTTATTAATACACAGAGGAACAGATGTGATAGCATATGGTTTACCAACTTGTATTTATGTTAATTCTATGTAAATAGGATTTTAATAAGGTACCATTAGTCTATAGCTTCATTTTCCTAATATATCTTTCTTCTTTGAAGATGATAATGGAATTATCTAAATTGGGGTCTAGGATCATAGGAAAGGTTAGTGGAAAGAGTCCATTTTATGTAAGACTTTAAAGAGGGTATAAAAGCATCCCTTTTTAAGCATTTTGTCATCATTTAAGCTTTCAGTGAAGAAGTTTGAATTATTTTATTCACCAATTCTGCCATTTCTAAAACCTACTTGATACCTACTCTTACCATTTTAAGATTCTTACCTATTTTGTGTTGATATTTGGTAGTTTAAACTTCCATTCAGCTGTTTTTGGGAAACTTGCAACATTTTGTAGAATGCCAGAAAATTTCCAGCATTACCTTATATCTGATGTCTATTGAACTTGCTGTGCAACTCCTCTCTGGCTGTCAGCTGGAAAAGCTGTGAGTGCATTTCTCACTTAGCTCAGGCTTCTCGGCAGCTTTCTCTGGGGCACAACTTTTTTTAATTATGCTCCCAGGCACTGCTCACAGGCATTTCAGTTTGTGATGAGAACAGAGTAAGCAATCTGTGTTCCTGCAAGCAGGTGGGGAAATACAGCACTAATCAGCACTAGTGCTTCAAAGGACCTGGGAAAAGTTTCTGCCTGCTCTTAGGAATTTCTGATTAAAACTTTTGTGCCACCTTCTTGAACTTCACCATTATAGTCTGGGAAGTTCTGTGTCTCTGACCTAAAAAGTCCTAACTTTCTTTGCCTGGAACTTCCAGTTCATAACTAGAAAACTATATGTCCTGGTCTAGGGCAAATTTGGGAAAAAACCTCTGGATGGATCCCTCTAGAAAGGAAATCTGAACTGCCCCTCCCCACAGCTGGTTCAGGACAGAAAAAAAAAGTTCTTTGGAGGAAAGTGGAAAAAGGTTGTTTATTTAACAGGCAAAGCACTCCCCAGCACAACAAATGAACAACACTGAACAACACAACCTCTGTGTGCCCCGCAGAGATGCCAAATTCAGAAAGTCTCTCCCGGGGCTGTAGCTCGGCTCAGTCGCTGTCGGTCCCTCAGGGCTGGGAAAGGCCGGGCCCAGGCCAGGCCCGGTGGGAC
>JAWWMU010000036.1:5505221-5524440 GCA_035048155.1 Cinnycerthia olivascens | reverse complement strand
TCAGACATTGCACTGCTTCTCCTTCACTCTCAGATCCAGTTTTAAAGGTACAAAACTTATTTCTGAGCTAAACAGACGAATGGAGATACAATTTAACATCAACCCAGGATACTCTATTGTATGAGAAAATTATTTCTCTCCTCAATAGATAGAGCTATTGCTTTCCTATTTCAAGGAAAAATAAATTTATTTTATATTTCTGAAGAACAGGGAGATTGGGGTGTGAGAAGTAGAAATGCTAAACTTGTTTAAGCTTAAATGCAGATTATAAAGGAGTCTAGCAAAACTGTTGTGCAAGTATGTCAGAAATATTTTGTTTGGGTTTAGTTGATTTTATTTTTCCTCCAAATTTAGGGAAGTTGTTTAGATTACACCATGTGCTAGTGTTCTGTGATTATGTTTTGAATAAGTCAGGAGCAGGATCTGGAATTGTAATTATTTGAAAAATACTGATAAATATAATACTTCAGTGTAAATACCAAAAAAGTTTAGGGTGCTTGGCTCAGATTTTGGGTGTATTTAAGGACCCACAAAAGTAACAGATAATTCTTCTTCTTGGGTGTAGTAAAGAGACAGGAATGCACAGTAATCACAGAATGGGTAAGGCTGGAAGGGTCCAACTTCCCTGCTCAAGCTTATGGAAATAGTAAATATGCATCTAGACAACTCTGTGGAAACACTAATTAAGGGACAAGAGCCAATGATAACACCTTTATTTTTTGATTGTCTAGACAGATAAACAAATGCCCTGGAAAAAAGTGAAAACTGAGCAAAACAATTTAAAAAAAAGTTAGGGGTTTTGTGTTCCTATGTCTATATTTATAATAAACCATGTTGGAAGTGGTCAATGAGGAGTGTTTTCTCTCACCATGAGATACATCTCTGCTCGTGGTAAGAAACACTGGAGATTGCAAATACATCCAAAGTGAAAGAACTGTTTGTGTCATCAGCAGCAGGGGGATATCGGATCATACATCTTTACCTGACAGGAGGTGGCAATTTAATCTGACAAGTTTCCTGCCAATGACGACAGCTTTAGGAGTTCAGCTTCCTTGGAAAAGATTTGACATGTCACTGAGGGATGTTGTGCACAAGCTTGACCATAAACTGGAACTTGCTAATGCAATTTAGAGTAGCTGTGAAAATTTATTAGAAACCAGAGTCTGTAAAATTACTGTACTCCAGAAGTGTTTTTCCTTTCCTGCTGAATATATGTGATATTTAAGGCATAACACATATTTAAAAACTTGTTTCCTGATCATGTAAAACAAATCTGCACTAATGCCCATGAAATGGTAAGGAATTCACTTAAAGGCGTGGGAGAATAAACAGAATGAGAGGGCTGTATCCAGAGGAGAAGCCTGTCCAAACTGAAGGTTTGATTGCTGAATTGGTATGTCCTGTTTGGAAATCTTATTAATGTATGTGGACAGGGCTTGTGGGCTTTAGAGGCATGCAAAGCTCCAGGTGATACTTGAGGAACACAAGCAGCTGGACACCAGGCTCATGATATGGGTACTGGACCAGAGCTTGCAGATACCTTTCAGGCAAACTCTCCAAATGCTCTTTTAATTCTGGCTACCAGCTGAACATCAAGGAAAAATAATTTTGTGTTCATTTTGCAAAAGTAACTCGTTTCAATATGAAGTGAAAATCCATCAGCTGCATATTAAATAAATTTCTAAGGTTGATACAGGGATTTTTGAGGTGTTTGGGACAGGGCATTCCTAATCACAAATGGTGAAACATCTTGTAGCAGTTCAACCCTCTGAGATGTGTTGACAAATGCCACCAGGGAGCACATTAGCTATGAACTCACAAAATTTGTGAATAAACTCAAATGAGAGAAGTGTGTATAAAAAGAATTGAAGGATCTGCCAGAGTGCATGTTCAATCATAGAGCCTTTTTTGAATCATTTCCTTGTCAGTTCTCGATAACCTTTAGATAAATGCACTTTTAATACACCTACCTTTCCTAATGGGGATATTTTTGTACTTTCTAACCAGGTAGTCATCCTGAAATTTCATGGTAACAGAAAATGGTATCATTGCTTGAAAATTTCATTGATTGCTGAAGAAAGATGAATCGTTGTACTCTTGCTGCACAGTGTTTGACTTCATCTGAGGCAGATGTCTGGGCAAACTGTCTATAATAGTGTTTGGATAGATTTTTTATAGTTGTCAATATTAAGGTGGGTTATGATACCAAAATCCTGACTCTTCTTTCTAATGGCTGCCTTTAGTCAAAAGGGGAGTAAATTAAATGACAGAGTCTGTTCCAGAACAGCTAAAACTTGGTACATATCAAGGTTGAGAAAATCCCAAGAATGTTTCAAAGCTGCTTTTGTTTGTCCTAATTTTTTCCTTTTGTTCTCTTAGTACAGAGAAAATGTATTGATCTCACAAGCTAATGAAAAGCCTAAAAAAAGTCTTCAGAGAGTCCTTCCAATGGCTTTCAAACACATTACAACCAATTAGGAAACTGAGGTCACCCTGGGTGTCACTGGTGGCCAGAGCCCGTCTGAGAGTGCAGGAGGGAGCTGCACTCAGGGTGGGCTCACACCTTCCACCTGGCTTTGCTTCCTCTGAAGGCTCTCTGTAGCTGCAGTTGCTCACTAATTGCACACTTTGGCTCTCCTTTTGGCATATTTCTGACATGTGGTGACATCAGCATTCTAATTACATTTTAATTAAGAGTAGCTCATGGACTTCAACAGCATGTCTTGGCAGCTGGGATCTTGCTGGGGAAAGAGGTATGAAAGAAGAGAATCCAGTTTTGTAGTGTTTGCAAGGGGACACCCTTTTAATAAAATTCCTTTGACAGCAATCTGTATTTTGTAAGTGATAATAAAAGAGTAAAGGACAGTTTGGGAACCTAGGTTGTATGTAATTTTATGATATTAGGCCTGATGATGTGATTTTTATTTGCTACTGACTCTTGAGATGGCTTGTATAATGCTGTAACACTTGGCCAGTGAACTGCAGGGAGTAAGCCCTGTTGAAAGCCAATTTGTGCTGGAAGGGGGTCATATTTTGGTAATGAACAAGAATATCCTGCTTCGAGCATAGTTTAACTGTCAGAATATACTCAAAATAGATTGGAAATTAAATGCAAAATCAGGTTGGGGTTTTTGGGTTTTTTTTGTTTGTTTGGCTTTTTTAGTTTGTTTAGTTTTTTGTTTGAACAAATATTGTAATAAGCTTAACACAAAAGTGGTGCCACAGAATCCAGGATTTTGCTGAGAAGTCAGAAGTGCAATTCTTTAGCAGATTTTTCTGTAAGGGGCAGGTAGGGCATGTTTGTTCTACCAGAAAGCATCTTCCTGGGTGAGTCTTACTGTCATGCTTTATTGTTTGTGTACATCTGTTCTTTGTCTGCCAGCACTCCTTTATTGCACTGGTGCTGAACCTGCAGCAGCCCCCCAGCCTTAGATACTTTTCTGCTGGTGGGCTCCAGTGTGCAAGAGCAGCTTATCCAGAGCCACTATGGGTAGAGCACTGCTCAAACTCTTATCCACCTTTGCACTCTTTATTTGTTTCTCTCCCCTGCTGCTTCAGGGGGATCAGCTGTGTGTTGCCAATTAGGCTCATCAGCATTGTCAATAACAGATGTGGAGCTCCTGGTAATCCCCCACCCTTGTTAGTGGACTGCAAGGGCTTCTGGCTGTTTGTGATGAGATTTAACCCTTATCCCCCACAGGGAGCCAAGTCACTCTGTCAAAGACCAGGAGTCATTTTATACTGTTCTGTATTTTACGGGTTCGTTTACCACTATCTTAGTCCCAGTTGGTTTGATTAGACTTTGGTCTTGGCTGTGGGTTCCAGCTTGCAGGAAAACATAATTAACTTCATCACAAATCAATATGAAAATGATAGTTGAAGAACTCTGCTTCAAGCTAAAGGTAATTGCAAGAGGTTTCATTATCTGTCAAGTAGATTATTTGGACATGTTTTGAAATGCAAGCTGCAAGCAAAACTTTTCAGTTACCAGCCAGCATGCCATTACAGGGCAGACCTGAAAATGTGTTCATTAGACAGGATGCTCAAAGATTTCAGCTTTTGCACGCTTACTGTCACTTTTGCTTGAGGCAACCCCTCAATACATGTTCTTTATTTATTCCAAGATGAGGCAACTTCGGTGCTTGTGCTGCAGTGACTCTGCTCCTCCCAGGGGAGTGATTCTGCTTAGGGAGAGTGTAACACTTGGTGACTTCTGCAAATAAGTAGAAATCAAAGTGGTCTAGACTGTAAATTTGTTCCTGTGAAAATCTGTCTTATGGGGTACAGTTTTCTTGAAAGAGCAAGTTCTACCTAACCTTAACATTTTTTGCCGTCTTACTAACGGCAGGGGTTGTTGGTCTAAACATGCCACAGAGCCTGTAGGTGAATAAGGAACCTACAGATTTGTTCTCTGGCCATTAAACAGGAGTGGGTGAGTGTCACAGCAGAGTGCTTGTGTTTTCTCTTTGAGCTCAAAAATAATATTGGAGGACTGCCACAATGAGTCTAAATTGCTGTCTTATTGCTAATAGTGTTAAGATAAATATTTAGCATCTGAAGTTACTCTCTCATGAGCAAATTCTACAGAGTGACACATCAAAGTATTTATGTACATGCTATGGACCCTTGAAACTGTGATCTAAACAAATAAACAACATCTCAGCTGGAGAGTTTTGTGAGCTACTTGCTGGTCTGAGCAGCAGCCAATGACAAGATAATGCTCATGAGCCTCCACCTTTAGGTGCAAGTGACAATAATCAAGAACTTGGAAAAGCATAGTACAAAACTGGAATTTAATTTCAGAAGGTAATTTTTTTTTTAATTTGGCAAAGACTGTATGAGAGCCTGAGGCACAATTTCTATGAGGAAAATGAATTATAGTGCTAGAAAAATGCATACTGATCTGAAATGAGCAAATAGTATTTGACTTGTCTGAATTGCAGCACTAAACAATGATCTTGTTCTCACCGGTAACATTCTTGATGCATTTACATATTGAGATTGTAAGTGTTTTCTGGGATACCTCAAAGTCTGAACTCAGGCTGAAGCAAAAAACTTTGCTGCTGTGTTTTGTTTGTTTATTAATCAAAGCAGTAATTTTTTTCAAAGCTGAACAGAACATCCTAAGCTTTTGTTCCACTCAGGAATTTTAGTAGAAATTTAAATACCAATACAATACCATGGCTGATGGATTATTGATTAATAACAAAATTTTAATCCTCTGGATATTGAGTATATTATGAAGCTATTACACTGATATGAGTGCATTCCATCTCTTGTGTCATTAGCACGTTAAAAATTATTTAACTTTGGTGCTTTGTCAGCAAAATTTGGTTGAAATTAGATTTGCTCAAGTTAACACCTACAACAAATTTTTGAAGTGAGTTAGGAATGACTTGAAATGAGCTGTTATCAATTGGTGAGTGCTTAGGAGTTCATACTTGAATTCTACCTGAGGGGAGATTCTAGGTTTTCTGGAAGATAAGTTGTTAGTATTAGATCTTAAAAAGGAGTTTACTATAATATTCTATACAAGGATGAGTTTGTTCTCAATTATTATTTTCCTGTCTATTTTGCTGATCCCACTGGGATCTGTGTGAAAGGCATTTCAGGGAAAAAATATATGCTGGGGTGAATGTGCAGGTCTATTTATGTCACTCTAGATTGGCAGAACAGGAGAGTCTCTGAAGGATATTAAGTTAAAACAAAAGTGTCAACTGCAGCTACAGCTTCCATCATCAAAAGTCACATACCCTTGCCTAAATTAGGATTAAATCACAATTGCTGCATGGCTCTGTGTGTTGATTTGTACTGTCTTTGTACGTCTAAAAAGTGGATTTTCATTTACTCCTGCTATCAATTCCTGAGTTGATAGCTTTGGGTTTCCCATGGCAACAGATTTCTTTGTGACTGAGCAAGTATCATTTTCTTACTTTGGGTGTTAGCTAAGGTATGAATGCAGAGCCTTAAACAAAGAGATGGTAAAATACACTTTTCAAGGAATTCTTTCTTTGAATCTTAACTGATGTATTTGTTTTGTTTTTTTTAAAAAAAAAAACACATTAAATTGATGTATGATTTCTTATCCATGTAGTGCATGTAAATACTGTGAGGTTTGATAGCAAGAGTCTTTGTAAGCAAAATGTCTCTAGTGCTTGAGATCAGAACTCTTGTGGAAAGTTGAATGAATAGCTCAACTTGGTAGTTTGTTTATAGCTTTAGTGCTTGGCTTGTGATCATTTAAATTCTTGGGAGAGAATGTGATGCTAAATGCAACCCCATTCTTTCTTTGTAGAGATATCTAATTTTATTTTTACTTTTGTAGGTGATTTCTGTGGAAAAGCCACTTTTTGCCCAATAAGTTCAGTTGTTATAAGTTTAACTATGTCTACTACTTCTGTCCTAATTTGAGGTTTTTAATCCCCAGGGGTTACATTGGCAAAATGTGAGAAACATGCTAAAGGGCAGAAGGCTCCCTTACAAGGAACATGATGTTGACTAAAACATGTTGTAGTAAGGAATTAATCTTTACTTTTCCTGAATTGTTTTATTACGTATAAGAACCCCCCCAGACAGCAAGAGTTTGTATTGGCTCTGCTGCAATTTGAAGCATCCAAACCAATGGGATGCAAGGCTGATACAACTGTATCCCTCATAATTAACAATCAGTCAGAAATCAAAGCAAGCACAAAGGCAGCTTTTCACTTCATGCAAACACACATACTTTTGATAGGTTACTACAACCTTATGAGACCTGGAACTTTAGATTATTAGGACCAATTTGACTGTGCTGTAAACAGCTGATTGAATCAAGTTTTAGTTCACTTACTCTAAATAGCACGATCTGCCAAGCTGGTCTTGCTTCAAAAAGCCATAGGTGCAAGTAGTTCTGTTAATATTTGTTCAGTGAAAAGGAAATAGGTTTTTAAAAATAAAATAGAATAAAAAGAAGAACAAGCAGAAGTTCTTCATGTAATTTTTATTCTTAGTAAAAAAAATAGTGTCTGCAACAAAGAGGGAGAAGCAGATAATGATGAAATATCTAGGCAGTACTCTATATGACACTGTCTTGCAGTTAGACAGAAGCCAATTTTGTGCAGTTTTCCAGCCCTGAATATTGCAAGAGCTGATTGCAAATACCCCTTGACCATCCAGTCACTTGATTTTTCTTCTACAATCTTCTACCACAACCTTAACCCAGTGCATGTGTGTTGCCAAGAACATGGAGTTGTGGTACAGCTTCATTCTGAAAATGTGAACTTGTTTCTGTTTTTGTGTCACACACTGCCTTTATTCTGTCTCTTTTAATATTGAGATTGAAAGTCAATGAGTTTGGCTATATTTAAGTGCCAGGATATTTTGCCACTTTTTGAGTCAATGTGCTGTAGCTTTGTGATAAGTAACATCAAAGCACATTTTTTAAATTCATTACTCTCCATAAGGTTTAATGTTTGCTTCTCTGTAACTGTATTCCTTAAGCCTGTCTTACCTCTAACTTTTTGATAGATGAGAAGTAGGAACCTAACATTTCAGTCAATTGGTTAGTTGTTAACCAAGATGGATATTGTTTGAATAACTTGGTCAGTACAATTCTGTTTTAAGAGAGGGAACTGTACGAAATCTGATAGAAGATTAGCAATGAACTGTAAGTGTCAAATGTGACACTGAAACCTAGGCTTAAAATTATTTATAAAAAGCCATACCTGGTTCAGATGGACATTAGATGCCACATGCTGGTTTCTGCAAGCACACCATAGATGGTCATGTAATGTGGATAAGATGAACCTTCAAAGTGGCCTGAAATAATGTACTTTTGTCCAAGAGTTAGTTAATTTTCTATTTTTCATTTTTTGTTCTTGTTTAAGTGGTGATTTACAAAAAGATGCATGAAGTCCCTAAACAAACCCACTAGTAAGCATAACATTTGTCAGGCAGTAATCACTGCCAGTGTTTGAAGGATGAGATTATTGCAAATGGAACTAGCAATGGTTGAATTAGCACTGAGCAGCTCTTAGTTGCAAGGCATTTATTCTTCATCAGGATACAAAATTAGAAGGACATCTCTTCATATGGTCATTTTTTATAGGAGATATTAATAGCTATTTATTAAGGCTAAAACTTGGGTACAGCACAAAAGCTCTCATCAACTCTATTGTATGATTGATAAAGCACGATATTGATAATTCATCACAATAAGAAAAAAGATTAAATTCTTTGTTTAATAAGATTATTTTTCATCATGTATTGAATTATGAGAACTCAACATCATAAATCTTTGTTAGAGAAGGAGGATATTTCCTTTGCAGGTCTGCTGATCAGATTTCTGAAAGATTGTTGACATATTAGAAAACAACCTAAAGAATAAAAATACCAAATAGTCACCTTCAAAATTACGTAATTGGACCCTGCTTGCTTAGGTTGCCAATAAACTGCTGCAGAAATAGAATTCTCTGGGGAGTCTGGTTTTAAAAATATGTGATTGTAAGGAGAACACTTCTTTCAAAGCACCAGTGTAAAATTTTCTTTCCCAAGGACTTTAATCAACTAACTTCTAGGTAGTGGTCAGTTATGGTTTAAAGGGTATTTAAGGAATAGTCACCATTTGACTGTGAAAGCATGTTCAGTTTTGCTTATGTAAGAGGTTTTGGGCAAACCAGAACTTTTTCCCTCTAAGTTTGAAGCTGGAGCTCTGCATTAGATCCTTCAAACTATAAGAGAGGTGCTGCCTTTCTCATACTGCTCGAGTTGTGCACGTAAGAACAAAGCTAGGAAATAATTTGGAGCTTTTCTTTCAATAAGCCTGTAACAGATTTAAGAAACGCGCATCTAAGTGTGATCAACTACTTAGAGAAACCATTTCCATTGTTTTGTACAGTTTTTCATGTACCTTTTTTGCCTCTTAAACATGGAGCACTTCTTTATCAAGTAGCAGGAAGCTTTGTAGTTTTTTGCACCAGTCATTTTAGTGTTACCATAAAACCTCCTTTCCCCTTACACCTATAAAACTCATAATTTGCTGCAAGCTCGGTGGGACTGTTTGTACTATTATTTTAGGTTTAGTCTTTACCATGAGCCCAATGGGCAGATTTACTCTGGAAAATGAGACTATGGGTTGAATGGGAATTTTTTTGAGAGGTTTCTACAGGGACAAAAGTTTTTGCTGTTGCGCGTATACTTGATACTATGTTTTCAAAGTAATCAGGTTTTAAAAATGATTAAGTTTATTAGTCCATCATCAAACTAGCATTTTGAAGATCTACAGTAAATGACATGTAACTTAATCCTCTGTGGCTGTGTTTATATGAACCACTATGATTCATAGAGAAATTTTTATGGAATAAACAATTGGGATTTTGCTTTTTGTGGTGTCTGAGAAATGCAGACCTACCAAGTGCTCAGGCCTGGATGATATACCTTGATGTTCATTTCAGAGTAAAAAACTTTGAGCAATTAGAAATAAATTGAGTGGCTCTGTTATACCTGGCAATCTGAAATTAATTTGGTTCATTAGTTCATTATAGCTTAAGCTTCACATTTAAATATAAAAAATCTTGTAATTGTATTTGCAGATTAGCTTTGTGTTTTTCTGCTTTCTGTGATACATGGGCAGCTGTCATTGCTAATTTCAGGGAAATGCAATCAGAGAGAGTTTTAATTTCTAGCATTTGCAGCTTTTTTGCTATGGTAACAAAAGCCTTATGAAGCTTTTTGTCTCTGGATCTCACAACTATGGAGATAATGACCTACCCTGGAACCATAACCATGCAATGTTTTTCCATGGCAAAAGGTTCTCTATTGTGAATGACTAAACCAACTGGGTTTGTTTTGGCCTTTATGAAAGGAGGGGAGGGAGAAATCACAGCTTGGTTCCATTAAAAAATGACAATTCCATTTTAAGTATTGGCTTTGAATAGATTTGGGAACTTAAAGCTCAATTCTGCACTGAAAGCTGTCCCTTACTGCAGGCTGATTGCAAGAATGGAGCTCTGGAAGTGAATTGTAGGGGGACAAGCAGAGGCAGTGCTCATTCTGGGTCCCTTCAGTGCTGCCACCTGCCTCACCCCGGCAGTGCCTTCACATCGCTGTGTTCTTTGGTGATATTTGCATGCATAATCTGATAAGTAATACCTTTGACTTACTGTGTTTACTGTAACTGGCCCAGCTGGGTCATGTCATTACTGAAACAAGCTTTGCATCATTGCTGTTTGAGTCCTTAAATTGATTATGTGCTTTGACAGTCAGCTTGCAGACTCTTAGTTTATCATTAAGACTTGTCCTTGTAATCTAAAGAGGTCTCTTATTCATGCCTGTTACTGTTATGTCCCATTCCTAAATGAACTTCTGCCCTTTGGGGCTTGAGCTAAATTCTTGAGAATACTTGGACTGAAAACTTCCTTCCAGTTTTGAGTGAATTCTTGGGAATAACTCAAGCAGCTGTTGTGCTACTTAAGTAACTTCAGCTGGTTTAATAGTCTTGTGTGGTTTTTTGCTTGTAATACCATAATTTTTAAGCAAATCGCTTCAGAATTACTTGCTAAAATATCTAGCTGGAGCAAAAATAATGTATTGCCTGAGGTATTTGCCTTATTTGGGACATCTAGTTTGGACAGCAAGGCAATGAGCCTCAGCTTCATGAATAGACAAATGAGTCTGAGGAAAACACTCCATTAATTTAATGATATGATTACCTATGTGTTATTTCTAGCCTTCAGTGGCTCCTAAAATGAGGACTTGCACATCTAGTTAAATAATGCACTCCCTTAAAGAATGGGTGTTCCAATGTCTGCAGTTTGTTTTTTCCATCTATCTTTAAATGAACATCTTTTGCTGAGCCTCCACACCTCACCATTTGTCTGTAAAAGCAGTGTCTTCCCTGACAGCAGTCCCTGTCAGCAATTTGCAAGCCCCTTGAAAGAGCTCTGGGGCAGGATCTCTGGACTATATCTGTCTTTAATATTCTTGGACACTCTATTTTATCTGGCTTTCTGCTTGAGCCCATTTAAAGACTACTTTTCAGCTTTGCTGCTTGCACATTGCTCTGCTTCTATGTTCCTGAATTTTGTGTTTTTTTATTGGCAGGGATTTTTCCTCTTCTATAATCTAGTTAAAGTTGGGTCCTCATTAAATCAATAACTGATTGTGGAAATTAAGAAGGGGAATTTAGTCTTGTTGCCTTTTTTTTTTGTGACGATATAAGATAATCATTGCCTTTGTTCCTGTAGGACCCAGGACCAGTCTGCCCTGCACTGGAGGGTGCAGGTGCCACCAGGCTGAGCTGGGCTCATGCTTTGGCTGCCTGGGCCATCATCTGTCCCTGTCCCAAGGTGCCAGCACAGCTGTCCCCTCCCAGGCTGTGGGCTGAGAGCAGTGAGTGCCTGCAAGGGCAGGTGTCTGGCTCTGTGAGCAGACGTTCCAGCATCTGGGTGCTGTTTGTCACTATAATGAGTTGGCTTCTCACCATCTCATCTCTGAATTCCCTTAATGTGCTTGTAACCACTAGTCCCCATATTGTGGCCACGGGCTGATTTATGGGTTCCTGTCTTCTTGACCGCTCTGCTGGAGCTTCTTGCCTGCTGCTAAAGCATATGGAATGTTTGATGTGGTTTTAAAGCACCTGAATGGTTTAAATATCACAGTGGCCAAATTGTGCCTTCTGCCCCAGTGAACGTCATCTGCATCCAACCTACCTGCATTGGGTCACTTAGCCAAAAATAGTACTGACATTCAAAAAAGAACTTTGGAGTTCCTGAAAGCTATTGGAAAAGACCAGGAGCTGCCTATGAAATTTGCTTCATTTGTTGACAAGTGGGTGAAAATATGCAAGAATAAGATTTTAGGTAACTATTGGCTCCCCTCTGCAGTGTAAGTAGCTGGGACATTGTTGGAATGCTTTACTTTTGACCTTCATCCACAGGATCCTCCTCTTAGAGAGGGCTTCTCTGTCTGGTTGCCTGAGGATGCAGAAGAGTTACACAAAAAGCTGGATCTCATATGTGTAAAAGTTTATTAATTATTCCTTCAAAAGTATCTTTTTACTCCAGCTGTTTATATCTGAACTGCTTTTAAATGCAGCTTATATTTTTAAAGCCCAGGAAAATAGACATACAAATATGAACTTTTGTTAGGGAATTTAAATTTTTAACAAGGTTTTCACTTGTCAGTTTCTTTACCTGGATTTTCCTTAGTGAGATTCCCGGGGGAAAAGCTGTTACATGAAGGGCACTGCTTTGCTTAAAAAGGCTCAATACTAAGGATGACTGTTCTATACTGCTTTCCTCCAGACAGCATTAACAAAACTGCTGCAAAGGGATGGTGCTGCTAGGGCCAGGTGAGGACAGAGCTCCCCAGGCAGGTCTGCAGAGCTGTGCAGGTGAGCATTGGGTCTTGGCTCAAGCTGATGCTGCCATAGCAGAGAAAAAGTGACTGGGACTACTTGGTTTGACAGACTCCCTTCTTCCCCACCATGATTTTTGGGGTTTTTTTTGTAATGAAGATTTTTCTTCTCGAAGAGACCATGGTTATTGAGAAACAAAACTTCCCCAAATGTGATATTTCCATCATGGCCAAACCCACAGAGGGCACTAAAGCACACAAATTCAAATTGGCTGACATGAGAGCAATTCTATCCATGGATATGCTGCAGCCTGGTTTTTCGGTATCGACATTTCCAGTACTGATTTCTTATCAATATTTTAGTCCAGTTTTCAACCAAAAAACATTTTGTCAATTGTTTATTAATACGAAAAATTTGAAGGAGAAATGCCAGGTTTCTGTATGGGAAGTGCATTCTTGTGTAAAAGCTCAACTGATCCTTCATAGCAGATGTGTTTTCTCTTTACCAATAGAGGAATGAAGATATTTGTTTGGTTTCTTTAGAATTTAAATGCTGAAAGAAATAATGGACTCTTTACCTATGCTCTTTGGTAGACAACAATAGAGTTCATTTCTTCCAGTTTTGTCACAGACAACATAAACATGCCAGTGCCGAATCAACTAACTGGAAAATACAACACTGCTGAGTATAATGCCATATGAACAGCACAGGATTATTCACTAAGGCCTGAAATAGATCTGAGTGCAGCTAAGTCAGTGCTGCAGTGCTCCAGGTACTGGTTCAGACTTTGAAAGTGAGAGTAACTTGAATTGATTTTGCTTCAAACAGCACAACTTAAGAGGATAAAATTGAAGGGAAGGTAAGCAACACTGTGTTGCACCAGTACTTGGTGGTTCTCCAGGGAGTTTCTCCATGTGTGTGCTTCATGGGAATAGTTGTGCAGACCATGGCACTTAAATCTGAAAGGTTGCTGGCAAGGGCTTTGTGCCCAAAAAGTGCCAGGTAGGTATTGTATTTAAATAAATATGAGGCATAAAAATGTCTAAAAAAAAAAAAAGATGTCTAATTTAATATTTTCTTCTGTGTAGAAGGTTTGTGTGCTTTAGATATCTTTTTCTGTTATGTGTAAAGTTATTAGACTTGCAATTCACGAGGAAGAAGACAGGCAACAGAAATAGTATTCTGAGAGAAATGTAAATACCTATGGCAATTGGCAAGAGCAGAAATAACTTAGCTGTTTTGAGTTGTGACCCAAAGATGTTTCTAATGTGGGCAAGTGTGGTGTACAGAAAAGACACATCTTTGTGACTAAGAATATGAATGCATGTTCAACAGGACAACATGGATTGCTTAATCTGATTTTGGGGTATGATAGTAGCAAAGCATATATAGGGCTAGATTTTACCAGGAACAGAGAGGAGGTATGTTAATGGCAGGGAGGATGTCAGTGAGACTATCTCATCATAAACTAAATTGTTGCTGTTCTTTCCTAAATCTGCAATCACTTGCACTGCAGATTGCTCTGGGTCCTCTCCAGTGTCAGTGAAGTTACTGCTGTCCAAGAGATGTTCCAGCTCCCTTCTTAATTTGTGCATCTCATCAAAACTCTGTCCTTTGGTTTCTTCTTTTATTCCTAGATAAGCCACATCTCTGAAAATGTTTCTAAAGGTACTCTTTAAAAGAAAATAATAAAAAACATTTTGAAATTGCTTTTTTCAATTAAGTAGTTTTGCATTGTTTTCTGCTAGTTTTGGGATTGTCCTAATTCCAATTTTGTTTGTTTAGTGCAAGCTAGAGAAGTAGTGGAAGGGGATGAGGAAAACAGACCTTGCTACTGAAACTCAAGCTGAATTTAGCTCCTCTTCTCTAGTCACTGTTTCACTGTTATATAGGCTGCTTATTGTTAGCTACCATGCAAGAAAGAACAATCTGATTTCTTACTGAAGTGGTTTAGAGTTGGTTTTTGTTCTTTTTTTCCTGTCAAAAAAGTGCTCGAGCTGGAATAGCAGTCTTAAAGCACAAAAATGGAGTACTGCATTTGTGGATCAATGAGCTAAGTGGAAAAGATCATAAGAAACTGATTTATGGAATGGAGGAAGTTTATGCTATTGTGACTGCACACGAGGACACGGCTGTCCAACGACAATGACAAAAAATCACCTTTTTATAGTTCTAGAAGACATGAGTAGCTGGGTTCATTATTGACAAAAGGCATAGACTTGCTACAGTAAATGAGTTCCTTGTTTGTGCAAATATTGTTTGGGGGCACCTGTAGAATCCAGGCACCTTGGGGAGGAGCTGTCCTTAGTGAAACTGCGAGTGTTTGCAGAAGTAAAGCTTTGCTGTGAAGAGCTGTAAAACTGCCAGAAGGCATAAACAGTGTTTGAAATGCATTCAAACACACTAGTCATGAATTATAAATGCCTTTTTGTGACCCTTCCTTAGCAAACTGGCCACTGGGGTTAACTGTCATCTAGTCGGGGTTTATGACCTCATGGAAATGTGGTGTTGGATTACTTTGTGGTTCTGCAGCCTGGAGGAGCTTCCAACAACAGAGGGAAATAATTAGAGACAGACTTGAAGAGGACAAAGAGGAAAGAGCAGCTTTCTAACTAGTTTTTATTGCATTAGTCCATTAAAAGAAGAACAAAATGCGTTCCTTTAAATAGTAATTAAAAAACCCACTTTAATTTGTGAACAAAGAAACTGTCATATTTGCTTTTATAATTCCTGTTATAACTCTTGATTCACATGGTGTTAATTTCTTTAACACTTTGTAAATTAATTATGGCAAGGAGAACTGCAAAGCTTGTGTCTTTTTCTCAAAAGATGGTAAATGGGATTCTAATGTTGACAATTTCATTTCTGTAAGGTGATGCTACAGTTTGATTTTATGCACAGCCAAGTAGCTTCTTCAGCAGAATACAAGTTGGTATAGAAACCATAAGGTACAAAATGTAGATTCATAAAAAGAAGCAAGGCCTGTGTCTGTGACTGTATGGGATAACTTGTGCCTCCCAAGGGCACTGGGACCGAGAATTCAGTGAGCCTCAGATAAGCTGCCTAGTGAGTACTGCCTGAAGCAGTGGTGTTTTCTGTGCCTTCACTAGATGGTCTAAGACATATCTAAATGCTTTCTTGCTAAATAACTAAAGTTTAAAAATTATCATTTTGCTCATAGTTGCCGTATATGAAGCCCAAATTCAGTTGGGCCACGCATATAGATTGTAAATAAAAACATTTCTGGAGTGAATGGGATTGGAGAACTGCCTGGTAAAGCCATCAGTGGCTGGTTTTGTTGTGACACCTCTGGTGGTGTTTGCTACACAGATGTGACAATGAGGTGAGCTCTGCTCCCAGCAGAAATATGGAGTGTTCCACAGATTATTCCTAACCAACTTAAAGGTGATTTTCTTTCGATCCTGCAGTGGTCATTGTCAAACCAGCCTGACTGTCTCGGATAAATGATTTTACTCTTTTGGAGAATGTGCTGAGAAGCCAAAGCACTTGTAAAAGAATCTCTATATTCTGTTTTTTTTGACTTGCTTTGCCTCTAGGAGATATGTCCTTTGTACAAAGTTACCTTGAAGTTCCCCTTGATTCAAGCCAGATTAAGGCAAAATGCAAATAAAGGATTTATTTTCATAATACCTAGAATACACAGCAGTTGCAAATGTTTATATAGGTGATATAAATGAAGGAATAAATAGGTGGGGGAGAGATTAAATCTGAAAATTCTCTTTTGTGTATATCTGCTTTGCTGCAGCTGCTTTCTCAAGCAGATATTATCAATCCTTTTTCTGTGGATTTCCTATCTCAGGGAGCATTTTGGATAAAGTGACCTCTTGAATGCTCTGGATTACTTGTCATGGTTTTCATTTCTATACAGTAATTTTTTTGGATGTATATGTGAAAAATGGATAAGGTGACTTAGAAGTAGCTAGTTACTAATAAATTATTGCTTCACCCTACTTGTCCCAAACTGAATGCAGAAACATTTAATGTTACCTGATCTATTTGTAGTAATCAAGTCAATCTATCTGGAAATCTTGCATTTACAATTTTAAATTGCACATTGGGAAGAATCATGAAACTTCAAGTATGAGAACTCAGTAGCTTTCTATTCCTAGCCTATTCCATGCCTTCCACATCCCTCCCAAAGACAGAGGAGTTTCCTAATAAATCTATGCTCAGCTGGAAATGGAAGAATTCTGTGGGATGAGGTTTGATTTTAATTCATATACCAACACTGAATATTTTTTCTGTCTGGAATAAGTAAACCTCAGTCCCACAGCTACTGTGGGGTGAGCTGACCTTGAGCATCCCCCTGAGCTGCAGCAGCAATTTGTCAGCTGTGCCCTGCCCTGTTCTCTTGTCACTGGTGTTGCCCTCGAGGCCCCTTTTGCCCCATGCAGGAAGTGTACCAGTTAAATCTGAGGAACAAAATGAGAAAGTTGGTGTTGGCTGTACTAAATAATGTTCTCTTTGCAGTGCTCTCATTTGGAGTGTAGTGCTGATGGCAGATGGGAGGTAGATGAGTTATTGTTGTCAGATTATTTTTCAGTTAATGATTATGCAGTGCTTTGAAGAAGCAAAGTGCTATATCACTGTTAAGTATTATTATTATTCGGTTCCCAAAAGATCATAGAGCAGATAAGGTTTTTATGATATTTTTCTCTTCGATTGTTAACTAGTGTGGTTGAAAGCAGAATGTGAGCAGGCTCTTTGGCTGTGGCAGTTTAAATGTGTGTGATTTAAAAAAAGATTAGATGTGATGTTTCTAACTATCTCATTCAAACTCATTCCAAAACACTTCATCTTCTGAGTGAAACAGTTCTCCTGCCTGAAAATTAATCCAAAACAAGATTCTGTGCTAGCTGTGAAGAGCTGGATTGAGCTAATTCATTTGTTGGGTCCAATCCATCCATACAAATGTGTGTAATACAGATCCTGCTTCTTGTGTCACTGCCTTCTTGAGACTATGCAACCCTGCTCTATTTTAGCATCTTTAATAAAAACTGAGGCACTGCTTTCTGAAGCTAGAAGCAAGACAGGGAGAATATTAAAACTATAGAGCTAGATTATTTATGAATTTCAACACCTGTAGGTCTTTTTTTCCCCAAAAAAGTGATGAAATTGTAGTCTTCTGTAATTCTGCCCCTAGCAGACATCACATCACATCACACTGCATCTCTCATCAATATTTGTTAACTTTAACCTTGCATTATGATCTTCTATCCAAATCCCATGGCTTTTAGAGACAGAGCCAAACAGATATATTTGGGTTCTTTGTTCCCTTTCTGAAATGCTTTAGGGATAGCAATGCACATTCATGTATTTTGCCTCTTATGTTTGAAGCAACATAGTTAAAATAAATTTTCAGTGAGATTTGTTGCAGAATTTAGCCAAGAGGAACAGTTGTTTTGACTCTGAGGGAGACTTTGATTCATTGATTTGAGTCAGTGCATGCAGTACATGCAGGATCTTGTATTTGGACACTGAGTACAAGCCAAGTCAATTTTGGATGTGCTGTCATCTCCTGCTACAGAGTGAGAGATGGGTGATGCCCAGATTCTTACTATGCTGTTTGCTCCTGGTTGGAGAGTGCTTGAAAAATACTGATTTTCAACATATGTGGTTAAAATTTAAGTTATGATAAAGTTTCAGTACTTGACAAAATTCTGTCAATTCTAATCAAATTTTATTTTAGAAAGAGGGAAATATTTCTGTGAGGAGAAACAGTAAACAATTTTTTTTGCTCTTTTGGAGAGTGAAAGCTTTAAATTGTGCTATTGATTTATCATATTGAAGTTTTTAAATGCTAAATATTCACTTATACCGAGGGAAAAATTCCTTTGGCATTTTCTTTTATAGAAAATAATGCCATCTTCATGACCTATATTTCTTTTGCGCAGCTGTTCTTTTAGAATGAAAACTTGTTACTACCTACCAAAAAAAATAGGAGATTTCATTTGAAAAGAGCTGTTATCCTCAGTGCCAGTTATGATTTCTGGCTCAAATTCATTACAGACGTTACATAGGAAAAATGTCTTCTACTGTAAGGTTTTGGGAGCACTGTCAGAAACAGTTGGGAGAGTTCTTGGGGATGCTCATAATCAGCAGAACCCACTCATGAGCATTCTGTTGCAGCAGGCCGTGCTCAAAGATTGGGGTGGAACTCCAGGTGCCATGTGCAACCTCAAATGTGTTTGAGTATGTAGTTAATTCTTCTGAGTTTGTCTCTAAAATGTATCACATTTGGCAGTGGGAGAAGAGTTGAAAGAGGAAGGATGCATGCACTTATTTTTGGATTTGGGCTTTGCTTGAAATTTCTCATTTTCATGTTAAAGAAGTATCATGGTTATTTGTGCGGTTGATCTTAACTGAAAGTCATACAAAAATAATCTTTTGAATACCTAGAGTAAAAGATGTAGTTGAATGAAAAGATTATTAAAGATTTAGATCTGGAATAGCCCCAGATCCATTAGACAATGCAGTGCTCAGGACAAAAGGTTAGAAATGAGACAAAACTTTACTAGGAGATAGTGTTGAACTATTTCTCTTCAAAAACCTGGTAGCACAAGTGAAAGTGCAATTGAAATAAGGCTGAACTGCAGATAAAGCAGCAAGGTTCTAAACAGATCAAATTTGTAGGTATGTTTCAATGTATTTGATGTATTGAAAGTCTGTCCTGGTTTAGGGCAAATTTGGGAAGAAACCTCTGGATGGGGTTGCTCTAGAAAACGAATCTGAACCGCCCCTCTTCCCAGTTGGTTCGGGACAGGAAAAAATTTCCTCGGAGCAAAGTGGAAACAAGTTGTTTATTTAACAGGCAAAGCACTCCCCAGCACAATAAATGAACAACACCGAACAACAAACCCTCTG
>JAWWMU010000036.1:5447919-5505121 GCA_035048155.1 Cinnycerthia olivascens | reverse complement strand
GCAAAGGAGAGCTCTGTCCTGCTGTCCACACTGCAGACAGCACAGGCCGTGTGTGAGGGAAAGCTGAAAACTCTGATGTTTATGTTTAGAAAACAACCACCTCAGACATTTTACCGCTTCTCCTTCACTCTCAGATCCAGTTTTAAAGGTACAAAACTTATTTCTGAGATAAACAGACAAATGGGAATACAATTCAGCATCAACTTAGGACAGCGTCCCAAACTACAAAGCAGCCTAACATGCTAATGCTGTGCAGCAATTTGTTTTTTTTTTCCTGTTTTAGTCTTTCCACAGTCAGTAGACTGACAGCTAAATTCTGGCATGTGAAGGAAAAGGTGAATTTGTCATTAAAGACTGAAACTTGTCCCTAAATTCTAGATTTGATATGATTGCAGCCAGGTTGAACTGGATATTGTACAATGCATCCTCCACTGATTAATTTGTCTAATCTAATTCTGTCTGATCTGATACCTGACTTATTTAATACTGCAGGCCTGAGTTAATAAAGTCTTCAGGGAATTGGACACTGTGCTGGTTTTAACCAGTCTTATTTGGAGGAGTAAAAGGGGACAAGGTATGTCTTTATACATTGGGATCGTGGTAATAAGTTGCAGTAGTCCATGTTCCTACTGTTAACATTAATGTAGTTAGTTTTGGTATTATTAAAAGAGCAATTAACACCTGCAGATATGATCAGAGATACTCTCAGAGAGGAAGAATTCAATTTCAGCTTAGACTTTTATTTCTGAAACAAAAACTGTGTGCACACCATAGTTGCGGCATTCTATTTCGAAATGTGACTTAACCTGTGATAAAACTTTAAGTGCTCTAAATAATGCTTATGCTACAACTCAGTGGGAGTAAACATGCACTTGGTGTAAGGGGAGGATGTTCCCTGGGACAGGGTGATCCAGGCAGATCCGCTCTCAAAACCTGTGTTTGAGAGGTTTAGCAGAAGCAACACTGCAGAAAAACAGTTCTAACCTTGGAAAAAGAAGACCATGAATGAGTCATGGCTGTGAAAACTTTTAGGAAATGTTGTCTCATATCTGAAGTGACATTTACATATGAACACTTTATACGTTTATGTGAAAATTCCTTTTGTGTCTATTCTGAGTATTCCAGCAACAAAATGTGAATACTAGTAGCACAGTGATGGGTAGGGGGAAATCCTGACAGTGGTAACGGGTTGGGTACAGATACACTGCATGCAAATTCTCAATGTTAGTGGTATTTTTTGGCAAATCATAGGTAATTGCTTTTAGACAACTGAGAAACTGATAGCAAATGTATTACTGACCACCATCACGTAGAAAGAAGTGTGGTGGAGAACTGAGAGCAGTATTTGGGACTTACCTTTGGCTTCTGTCACTCTTTCTGTGTGGAGTTTGATATTTCACTGGGGACCCCTGACATGCTGTTCCTTATCAGGGTTGTGCTCTGATGCACAAGCTGTGGTTGGAGTCCCCCACTGTAATCAGCTACAGTGCATACAGGATTTGTTACCTGTGCAGTGCCCTTGTGGTTGCAGGTGAAACACTGGAGTCCTGTTTGAAGGAGTCAAGACAAACAAAATTATGGGGCTTCAGGAAAAAATGTCATGGGTCAGATTGAGGGGGGAAATAGTTTAATTTTGTCTCTCAAGTAAATAGGACTCTTCAGTATTTCAGGTCAGCTTCTGTATTATTTCTGGAAGTATAGTTAAGAGACTCCTTGCTAGATATGGTGTGGTGTCACAGAGAAAAGAGATTTATCACCATCCATGAGCTGAGAAACTTAGATGCACAAATATGCTCAATCTTTTCATGATGTTCCCTGTAGTCCAGAAGACTAACAACTTTTTATTTTCTAAGCTGAAATTTATTTTTCTTACAGCTCAAGTTTTGGTTTTGGTATTGGATTTTATTTGATTGGTTTGTTTTGGGGGAGGGGGGTTTGTTTGGGGTTTTTGTTTGTTTAAAAAGCTATAAAATCTGTTTAGACTAACTTTTCCAAACGGTTTGAAGATAAATAGCACCAATACTTCCTGATAAAATTGCACCCTCTCATTTTTTCGTCTCAGCTGAGACAGAAAACTGCTGAAAAACAAGGAGGAAACCTCCAAGATGGAAAATTATTTCCTCTTCCAGTGTGACAAAAAATTACAGTGTGCTGATTGTCCAGCTAAAGCCCTGAAGCTCTGGCCCCTGTGTCCTTGATAAGGTAATCCTCCAGGCTGTGTATAATGCCCTGGGCTGATACCAGTGTGCAGGTGGAGCACTAAGCTGCTTAGGGCAGGCGCTGGCTTTTGTTCCGTGCCGGTGTCGCCTCCAGAGCAGCGGGCTGAGACCGAGCCCTGGGGGCTCTGCAGAGCTGATCCTGCAGCACTGCACAGCTCCAAGTGTGTGTGTCTGCCGTGGTTGTCTTTGCTTTTATTCCCCAAAACTTGTAGCCCAGCACCAACCCCAAAACACCTAAACCTATTTTCAGTGTGAATTGACCCTGATTATTTCCTTTTGTATTTGTTTTATGAATGATTCTGTTTCATTTCTCCCTTCAGTTTAGGTTTTCTATCTGCTAGAAATACCTTCTTGGTATTTTCTTCCCTTTATCATGGTCAAAATAGTGTTACCTGAACTCTATGCTGCACACTCTTGAAAATGTCTGAATAGACTTTTAAGGCAGACACCTAGGTTTGCTTCAGAAAAATAAAAAAAAACCAAAACAAAACCAATACTAAGTGATTTAGTAGCACTTCTTGAGATGATTTAGAAAAGCTACTGGACATAAAAAATAAATTACAAGTGATAAAACATTGGCACAACAGGGTTTCTTAATGTATTAATTTGCTACTTATGTAATATTGCTGTGCAGATTCAGTATTTGACAGATGTCTACAGACGAAAAAAGGCCCCCAAAACACCTTTCCAACAAATAAGAGTTCACAGGAAAAAAGTAAAATATTGCTCCCATTGACCACTAGGTGATAGCCTTGCTCAATTTATTCATTTTATCAAGGTCATTTATATAAAGATTAAAAATGTTTCACACTGAAGCTCTTAAAGAATTGGATTCATGAAAAATAAATCTTTTCTTTCCTGAAATCAAACCCAACTTTACTATTTTCCTGGTATATAAATATTTATGAGTCATAACACAACCTTTTCCATTGCCGTGTTGGATTGATTTTACTATGATGAGTCCCCAACAAACACACAACAGTGCACACTAAATGCACATATACTCATCTTATTAGTCTGCCTCAATGACACCCATGCAGTTAGGATTGTTGGGTTTTGGTGTAGACTGAAACGTTGACATTAAGTTTGATTTTTGTCATTATTGGTCTTCATAACCAAAGAGTCTAAAATATTTTTCTTGATGCTACTGACTTAATCTATTATTTAAAGGGCAAATTTTTAACAAAATAATGCCCTATCCTTTTATATATCAAGGCACTGAGACACAAAAATATTGATTTTGTGAAGACTTTTCTCAAATCAGGCTAAGAACCCTAAAATATAACCTAGTTAATAATTGAAACATTGAGTCTTCACAATATTGAAATTCCTTCTGGAAAATTTATTAAGACTTCTCAAGATGTGACCAGCAATAGCCTTTAGCTTTATTAAGTTAAGAAATATACAACATTTGCAGTACAGAGGCAAACCCAGTAACTTTGAAGTATTTTCTTTAGATCCATTAATACATTAATGTATTTGGTACTTATTTATCAATTCTTAAGATATTGTATCTCTATCTTCATATCTTTGAGGAGTAATAAAAACTTCATGATGATTTCTAGAGCAAGAAATGAGTAAATACCTGTGGATGAACCCTTTGAGTTGCATTCAGTGCAGCTTTAGTGACTGTCTCTGCTTGGATGTGCTGACAGTCTGACATTGAAAAGTAGCTTTCCACATTGCCTACCTTTACATTCATGCCAGAAATCTGTTATAAAGGGGAGTATAGAATAAACCAAATCTATGGAAATATCATGCATATCGCCATAGTGTTAGAAGTGAAAGCAAGACTCCAGAGAATGTGCTGAAGTCCATATTCTATGAAAATGTACCTTTGAAAATTGGCACTGTTTGGGTTTCATTTATTTGAAAATCACCTGCTGAATGCTCACACTAGGATCTCCTTACCTTTGCCACAACTCAACTACCACTTTGTAAAATCTCTTTCCCATTCTTTCCTGAAAAGCTGTGGACATGTAGGACCCAGGAACTGGGTGAAATTTTTGGAAGGAATTGTCATGATCCAGCTAATTCATTAATGATAACTGCACTCCTGTTCCAGTCCTGGCAGCAGTTGCTCTTCCTCCTCCTACCAGTTGGCAGAGTGCCCTTTCCAAAAGGCAACCAAATCTGTTCTTAAGCTGATTTTTATTGTTGTCTTGTGCTTGGGGTGCTCATGCCTGATGCATTGACAAATCAATGTTGAAATCAGGGCATTGTCTTACCTGGCCTCGATGAAAATATGGAATACATTGCATTACTTTGGGGAGCTGACTTGACTGAGACGGTGATTCAAAAGACATTTAATCCTGTCTGCGTGTGGTCAATAGTAAATTTTCCTTGCTCTTAATATTATTTAGAATTAGGAAGAAAAAGAGAGTTGTCACAAAGCAAAAACCAAAACCAACCCTGAAACAAAACATCCTGTGAATAGTATTCCAGAGGTAAGTATGTGATGAGTTTGAATGTGTAGTTTATGAGGTAATTTTTCTTTAGACATAGTCAGGTCCTTCTCTTCTGTCAAAAGACCATTCCTTTATTTTAGGCATGGCCATCCCAAAGCAGGGCTGTGTTATGTGACATTTGTCCCATCTGATCCTCCCCTGCCATTGCTTCCATTGACTTGTCATCCATAAGAGTTCACCCCACTTCAAAAACAGAGTACAGAAGATTGATGGGGCTTGGAGCTTCAGGGAGGAGGCAGCTAGAACTGGCTGTATCCAGACATGGAGCAAATTGGGAACTAGAGCTGATGAGTTTGAATTAGTTGAGAGGGTCAGGGAAGGTGGCTTCAGAAAAAACAAAGAGCATTGTCATTTTTTATCTTTGAAGAATCAGTCTGCTGTCAAAGCCATCAATGTGTGCAAGTTTCAGCCAGGAGTAGATAGGAGAAGGCAAAAGCAACAAGAAGTAAGGAAGAAAGCAAAACATTGCTGTGATGCTTTGTGAGGAGTCAGGAAAGATGAACATGAGCAGCCCTGAATGGTGAGGCACTCTGTGATGAGCAGCTGGAAGAATGTTAAGTGGCATCTGCAGTTAGTGATACATTCCCATGTACCACATTCTTTCCACTCACAATAAAGCTCATAGGCTGATGACTGATCTCAAATGTGACTTCTTTTTTTTTTTTTTTTTAATGTTTTCCTGCTGCTTACCTCAAACCCAGCAGGCACTGGAGGATATTGAGTAATGCTGTGTCAGTAAAACTGCTGGACCTTGGACCAGGGCTGTGATTTCTCATGTTTAGTGGCTGAAATGTCATTTTCTAGTATTACTGGATGGTTAACTTTACTAGGTTTTGTATTTGTGTCTGTTATAGGCATTTTGCTTTTAATGAGGGGGAAAGAAATACATGCGGCTACTTACAGAGCAGGTTTGATCTCAGATAGGGAGATACCAGGAGTTTTGTTGCCATTCTTCAGAATTGCATTTTGTAGTAGTAGTCATAAGAATGAATGAGCTTTTAGTACTTCCTGTAGAAGTCATATTTCCACATATTTTTCCTGGTCCCATGCTACTGTCAGCTGTACTTATTCTTTTAGTTATTGGGAAGATAAGACTAATAAATGATATCTTGGTAGAGAAATGGGGCTCAAATCCAAGTCTAATTTAGAATTCATCATGCTTTTGACTGGAAGTGTTCTCTAGCCATGCACTAACTATTTCTGCAATAACTTATAAAAAATATGTCCTAGAAATGAGTGACTCAATGGCAGCAGTAAGTACAGAAAGGCAGCAGGGAGTAAAGATGGCATGGGGACACTGCTGAATTAGTATTGCTCATGACATTAAAATTGTTAGGAGTTTGGAGCACAATATATGGGAAGACACTGGAAGATCTGTGTCTCTTCTAAGGAAAGACTTTGGGGAGGATCCCATTGCTGTTTCCAGTTACTCAAATGGATTTTATAGAGAAGATGAAGACTCCTGGAGGGGTGCAGCAAAAGGGCAGAGGAGACAAGATACAAGCTAGAACAAGAGAAATTGCACTTGAATGAGAGGGGAGGGGGCAGATCCCGAAATGATGGTAGTCAGCCACTGGAGCTAAGAAAAAAGGTTGGATGATCTCCATCCACAGATATGTTCAGAACTCCTCTCGATATACAGTAAAGTAGTCTTGCCTTGGGTTAAACTTGAGATAGTGTCTAGAAATCCTTTGAAATCTAAATCAGTCTGATTCTGCTGTCCTAGAGAGCAGGATTATCTTGGCTCTTGTTGTACCGCCTGGTGCAGTGTGAGTGCCCATCACAATCTCCAATGGCTCGCAGAGTTCCAGCTTCCTGTTGTCAGGCTGGGGAATAAGTGGATGCAGAGTAAGATGGCAAAGGGATTGCACTGCTCCTGTGAAAGGCAGCGTGCCCCGAGAGCTCTCTGCCCTGCATGAGCAAAGTGAGCAGCACGGTGGGCTCCTGTTGCACCTCACATCTGGAGAGCAGGGGACAGACTGGCACCAAGCCCCTCTGAAGGTGCTTTGCAGAGCCCTTTTGAAGAGCTGGGTGAATTTCTGGGCTCAGCAGGAGCAGGCTGGAGGCTGGGACACCGTGGGGCTGTGCTGCAGGGGCTGGCTCCAGCCGGGTGGGGATGTGCTGCCACTGCTGGCCATGGCTCCCTCCTGACAACCCCAGCCCTCCTTGTCCCCACCTAACAGCAGTGCCCACCCCATCTCCCTGCCATGCTTCCAAGGAAAACAAGAAAGCCTTCATCTTTCTGCAAGGTTTGTTGGAGAGGTAGGCAATGTTGAATGGATCCTGTGAGAAGTGTCTGGATATTTTGGTATTACTTAGGTGAGCTAGCTGGATAGCTACACCTTCAGAAGAGATGGTGTGGCTTTTAGTACTCATATGTTAGAAAAAATTAATGATTTTTAAGCTCTTCATATCACAATTTTCTTTTTTGGTGTGTGCCATGCTTTATTTTCATGTGTATATCACTTTTAGTTTAGATTCTAATTACAGTGTATGTGTAGCTATTAGAAATCTGAAGCTACCAAGGGTTTCAGATTTTCTCAATTCTTTGAGTACATTCCACCCCACTGAAGCTGCACAGAAGCTTTCCTGTCATTTTCAACTCTAATACAGACAATAGTAATTTCTCTGCTTCAACAGATTTAAAAAATAATTATACTGCACTTGAATAAAATAATCTATTTCTTTTAGCTAGCGTGTCAAAAGAAATACTGATCTTTTGTGTTATCCATGTCTACCCAAATGTCTGACGTGTCCAAAAGAGTCTAAAAGAACAAAAATGCTTTATAGAGACTGAAATTCAAAGATAGAGTACTCATTTAAGGAAAGACATACCACACTTAACCTAATCTTTTGAACTACCATCCTTATCTTAATATTGTTTAAGTCATGATGGTAGCGTAGGATGCTTATGATTGAAACATATAAGTATTAGTTTCTGGAGGATTTGATATCTTCTCTTTGAATAATTCAAATTATTTGTCTTTATACTGGGACCATGAAAACCCTTTTGAATTTAACAGTTAGTTAGCAAAGTATAGATGTTCTCATCTTTTTCTGGAGAGCTTTTATCTGAAAATTGAGATGTGAATGATACATCAGGTAACAGCTCCTTTGTAACTATTGTACTCAGTGCACTAAGACGGCATTTTCACAACTGATTCAACAAGGCCTTTATATTTCCTAATTTATGAAGATTTGTAAAGGCTACAAAAACTTTTTTATACAAAGTGTTTCAAAATAAATAGAATATCATAAAGCTTTCACACCTTTGCCCTTTTCCCAGAACTGGCTAAAAACCCATTCCTGCTGGTACCAGGTAATAAAATGTAGACTGGTTCTGAATTCTGCAAATTCTACATGGAACAGGTAGAGCTAGAGGTTCTTCAGCTTGCATTTAGGAGTATGAGTTGAGCCTGTGTCAGTAGTGAGAACCTAAAAAATATTTCCTTTGAAGTTTCTTTTATGGGCTCAGAAACACTGTTTCCATGGCAGGAACCTTTTTGGCTCTGAATTTCAGTGAAAGGTTTGTGCTGTAAGTTTCTGTACTCTGGTGTCTTGATTTCTGCAGTGATAACAAAAGCCAGCTGCTATCACAAGCTGAAAAGATACTTCATTTCCTTCAATGCATGCAGCTTCCCTGTTGTATAATCGTGCAATTTAATGGATAGCTCCACTGGTTGCTTAATACCATGGTATATGAAAATAAGGTGATTGTGAAGTGGTAAATGTGTCACTGCTTCTGTTCAGGGCAATGTAATGTAGCACTGGGACGTGGAAGGGCTCCACAACAGAGGCAATGTCAACAACTATAATAGCCCCATCTATCTTGATCTTAAATTTCATCTTTTTGTATACAGGAGAAAGGCACTCACGAGAGACCAGTGACTGTGTTTCTTTCTGTTTAATCAGTAGTGATGGCTTGAATCAGGAAACAGAATTAGTAGAAATACAATGTGAAAGCCTAACAGGTGGTTGGGATGGGGGTCTGTGAGTCCTGGCACACGTCCAGGTGACCTGCACAAAGCTGTGAAAAGGGGCAAATTACTCACAGAAGATGGGCTTTAGGAATCCCCAGTTACCGACTGAAAAAAAATGTAACTGACACGTGTTAGTCATTTCTCTGTAAAAAAGATAAGAATGGCTCTGCTGTTATTCTGTGGAAGAAAGCGAGCACTCGCCATTAAGCAGAAGCTTTCACGTGTGGCTTGTCACAAGCTGACAGGAGCCGCGTGTCCCGCTCGGGTTAGAACAGACCTTCCGACAAGAAAAGGCTCTGGCACCAGAAGAATCTGCTGCTGCTGCTGCAGAAGGGAAATCCGGACACAAAGGGCTCGTTCTGCCTCACCTGAGCGGGCGCAGAGCAGCCCCGGCAGCAGCGAGGGCAGCGTTTGAACCCTGCTGGAATCGCTCCCTTAATGCGCAATGTGCGGCTGCTTCATTAAACACGCTGACAGAACAAAACAAATGTGCCATCCCACGATGAAAGCGCTGCCTGCTGATGGACACAGAGACAAAAGGGCGATTTCTGATGGGTGTAAAATAGCCTCGTGCCTCAGCCTCCTCTTAGAGTAACTACAGGGCAAAAGATGTGAAAATTCCGGTGGGTTAGTCATAAGAATGTGCTCAAAGCCACCAACACACCTTGCCAATCATTTGATCGCTCCATAGGATTTCTTAATTGCAGGTTGACAAAAAAGGTGTTAAATGAGGGGGGATTATTGCACAGTCACTCGAACTGCCAGAACCAGGGTCACAAACTTACCTGCGTTAACATGGCACTGTTTTAAACTAACCATTTGGGTTTAGAACAGAAATAGAAATTCTTGTCAGGCTTATTTAGGCCCAGTGATTTCCACTTCCCCCCCCCCCTTAGTTCTCACCTAAAGTCTCTAACACAAAGAATATGTTTTAATACCTTCTTATGTCTCTCTAGTAGTATCACAAAATCCTCTCTGCCCACAGCTGGAATCCTAGACACTCTGTAGTAGAAATAGTAAATAAGCAGGTATAATAGCTGCTCTGCACTTGCGAAAATGTCTGTCTTAACATGAGCTTGGTGAAAAAACCTTTTTCAGAATAAGACTGTTATTAAAAAGAATATGATGTTATATTGTTAGAACTAAGAATATTTATTCCTGAATGAATCCATATTAATGCTACATAAACAATCTAAATAATTTCTGTTTTGACAGGGAATTTTCAAGCTGAGTTTTCCTTTCCCTGACATAATTTTCATTTTATGTGCTTTCAGGAGAAAACTTGGCTGGTTCTCATCAGAGCACATCAAATACAACACTCCTTCTGGTAAGAATATCTGATTATTTAAGTTGTATTATAAAATGTAGCTCTCTGGAATCTGACACATTCAGCTGTTTTTCATTTTCAGTAACTGCATTTAACAGTTCCATCTTCCTTTCAGCAGCACTTTAATTCTTTTTATTCCTTTGTTCCTGTCTCCTCTGCTTTCCGAATTTATTCTGCAACTTCGTGAACAATGCTGTAAATCTTCCTGCAGTCAGTATTTCAGACAGTCACAAGCAGCATGTGGTGTGTGAAATCCAAGCATTCCAAGATCTACTTTTATTTATCCTCTTGTGTTTCTATTCATTTTGTGAAGCTTTTGGCATCATTAGCGATGTCAAAATTGAACCTGTTGCCCTAGAAAAACAAATATCATAATAATTTTTCTGTGGAAAAGGAGAATGTTCAGGAGACACTTAACAGACTCCACTGTGTCTTGCCATTCAAAGAACACACCACAGGGATTTTTTCATCAATGTCACATCCTTCCTCTTTTGGATGACCAAGCTATGTTGCTAGTTCACTGGAGTTTTGCATCCAACTTCACTATTTTTTAATAGTTCCTTTTAAATAAAAATCATTCTCTTTTTAATGCTATATTTGGGATGGTTTTGAGAGCACTGACTATGTAGTTCTGTCTTGTTTTGGATAATAACCTTCATATCACAATGTATAATGCTGTTATTGCACTTCATCCTGATGCTGCAGCAAATATATTTTTTTTCCTGCCAATGAACTGAGGAGGGGAAGAAGCTACTGCTTAAAATTGTTTAAAACAATATAAAGGAGTATATTGTAGATCTCTTGCTTTTGACTATTCTGTGTTTATAAATGGAGTGCTGACCTTGAGAATGTGGCAGCCCTAGGGGATCATGGAGGCCCAGACATAGGAACTGCACATGTGCAATTCTACGGGAAGGAAGCAATTCTGAAATCCATACCCTTAGAGAATTGTGCTTGCAAAGGTGAACTATCCCCTCCTAAATACGTGCTTTCATATTTCAGTGTAAAATATTTCTGCATAGTGTGTAAACTCATTTCAGGTTTAAAGAAACCTCAAACAAACAACAAAACCAAATTAATACAAGCTTCTGAAAGCTGTCAACCCTTCAAGATGACTCTGAACTATGGAAAAGTTTGGAATTTGCTAGTGATTCTGTTACAATGCAAATATTTGTAAGAGTTAGCATGTTACTACTGAATTGAAAGTGCTGCAAGAGAAATATATGAAGAGGATTAATAAACAAAATGGTTTTTTTTTTTGTTGTGGTGTTTTGTTTTTTTTTTTAGCTTTTTGGGTCCATGGAGCTCTTTTCCTCTGAGAAATAGAAAAATAGAATGCTGACCCAAAAGAGATTCAGTCTTAAGCTTAAGCTGTGTAAGAGGGAGTGTCCAGCTTTTTCATCTTTTGTTTGCTGGTGATAACAAAAGTTCTATTTCTATTTAATTTAGCAATCTAGGAGAAAGGACTTTATTTTCATTTTTACATTTTCTATGAATGTGTGTGATGACTTGACCTGCTGAAGGCTAATTTTTATGCCCACTTCCTATTAAAATCAGACAATTTATTCATAAAACCCAATTCCTGTGTCATAACTGGGACTGCAAGCTGTGGTGAGAGCAGGCCAGCTGCTGTTGGGCATGACCTCCTGAAGTCCTTCCAATCTCAATTATTCTCTGATTCATATCAAAGTCCAGTTCTGTGAGCCTGTTTTGTAATAATTGGTTTGCCACCAACCCTTCCACTCTGAGCTGTGCGGTCTGTAGTCCACAAAGGGTTCAAACCAACCCAGTGGGAGGCTGCACTGCAAATGAAGAACAGGGCATCTCCCCTGGCCTCTCCACAAGGTTTAACTCTGGCATTAAAGTCCCCTGGTTAAAGTTATCATCTGTGCCTGACTTAAAGATTTGGGCAGTTGTTTACACGTATGGGAAACCACTAAGCCTTAGAATTTATGCTCTGTTCTATGAAGAATAGCACAGAGTAAGTTGGGTTTTTAGTTAGTACAATACATATATTAGTATAATATATATAGTCGTGGTACTGAACATGACTGCCTGTGGTCACTCCATTCACAGCTCTGTCTGACAGGTCTAAAATGAATTAATCCCAGGGATGAGCAAACAGAAGATTCAGATGAGGAGTGTAGACACTCATCAGCCCATCTTCCTTGCTGTTTGATCTTATTTGTTCTGCCTTTTTTTTTTTAGCAGCAAGAGAAGTGCTTTTGTAAGAAGTATTTATATTTTTTAAATAATCTGCAGAGGAACTCATTAATGTAGAATGAATGAATACAGTTGAACATTCAGGATGACTGAACTTAAACTGACTTTTTTTTGCTGTTCTAAAAGATCTTGTGATTTATCACCGAGAAAGCTCTTTGTCACCTTTCTTCTTGTGCAAAGTCAGTAGTCCAGGAAAACTTGTGTTTTCTGCTGCCTTGAGTAACAGGATTTGTATTCATATTTATAAATTTAATCGAGCAATGGGTTTTTATCCTTGTTATTAGTCATACCATCATTCATCTTATGATCTCCTGCTACAAACAATTAATTGATTAAGCTGCAAGATATAACTCTTAATACTTAAATATATAAGAATTTCTTACTTAAATATGTAAGAAATATAGAATGGTCACTTCCCACTGCGCTAATTTGCAGTCACCTCTGGAATAAGGAATTGACACTTCATCTGTGTGCTTTCAGAGGGTCAGTACATGCAGGTGAAGCTACATTCAGGATTCAGGGAGCTGAGAATGTTATTATTTTAATAATTAATTTCATTTTAATTGGCATTTGGCCAGTATGCTTAGGTCAAACAATACACCTAAAAAAACCAAAGTGAGGAAATTTTTGTCCTTCCCAGGTGTTGTGATTTTCTGCCTTGATAAAAAAGTATCACTAAGCAAAACAAAATTCAAAACAACAAACCCAGCCCACCAAACAATCCAAAGCAAACTGTATGAAATTTGGAGACTAGACTGTGACTAAAATGACAAAGTGTCCCCTGCTAGATGATGGATGCATCTCTGCATTACTCAGGTATTGATCTGAGGTCTTTCCAACATTGACTGAAATTAGGTCACAGTATTTGACAGAACTTTAGCTCCAGACACACGATAAACTTGGATGCCTTGGATATCTCAAATACATTAAGTTGATATCAGCAGGTGACACTTTACACCACTGTGATTTAAATCCCTCACAAATCGTTTGGCATCAGCAGGAAAGAGACTAAGTGGAATTATTAATAGGATATTGAATGAGGAAGCACCTGTTTGTCCAGATGTTTTTTTAAATAGATATGTTTACCCTTTCACTGCATAAAACAATCAATCATTATGTTTATAGTCTTAAAATGAGTATTTTCCAAACTTGAAATAAATCAACTTTAGTTTCCCAGGGCAGAATTAAGAAAAAAGATAATTTTAATAGTTGCTAATATTTTATTAAAAAAATACTATATTAAAGCATCAGGTTTGGTACAACTCAATTCAACTGAAATCTCTTAATGAAATAACATTTCCAGTAAAGTCCATTCTCCAGGAACTCCTTGGTTTTGTAGAGACAAGCTATTTTACTGTTAACTTCAAGGTAAGTTAAGCTGGTCCTGACAAAGAGGGTCCCTGTGGGTTCGTTGTCCCAGAATCCCGTGTCCAGGGTAATCAAGGTGTTCCAGCAGTGGATGTGTGGGGTTCTGCCTGGTCGGCAGCAGCTGGGGCAGCAGTGGAGTGTCCCAGGGCAGGATGTCTGCCAAGGAATGTCCTCCTTGGTCTCAGCCGCTGTGATGTAACTCTGCTGTGAATACGAGTGAGATCAGCAGGAAAGGCTGAGAGATGTCCTCGTTAGAATCCAGGATCGTGCTCCTCCTCTGGTGAACGTTTCTTTATCTGTGCAGGAGGAGCTGCTCCCTGCAGGATAACGAGGCAAAGGTACCTCCTGCATCTGCAGCTCCCATCCTTCTGTAGGATGAAGGAAGGGCTTGCACCAATTCTCCCGTTGTCAGTGTCCCCATCGCTTTTGCCCACTGGTCTGATTGTGAAGGACTTTCCTCGTTATTTGTGAGCAACTTGCATTTTAAAAGTAGGAAGAAGGGAAGAACCCTATCATGAGGGAATTTGCTGGTGTTTACAAGCAGGCAAATTCTAAGTATGACTTATATAAAGGTATAGGTGAGTCTTAAATTATTCCATATAATACTCAGGAGTTATTCAGTATTTTCTCCGTTACTTTAATCACGCAGAAAAAAAAAATATTCCTTCCTTTCAGAGGAGCTGGCAGCAACCCAGTTTTTCTAGGATAAGGCCAAAAGTAAAACAAAGCTGTAATGTTTGTCTGTTACTTTTTGTGAGCCAAAAATTTCCCAGCTTACCCTCAACTTGGGGTCCTGTGCTTTAACCAGGGGGAGAGCAAGAGATGCAGGTCATATCTATGAAAATAATTTTGGGTTTATACTATTCAGATTTACACTTTGAGCCTTTTTAAGAAGAATCTTCTTGTGCCGAGTAGATAGAAAAGTTTGTAAACCATGAGGACTGATGTAATTGAATAGGGCTTGAATTTCTAGAATTCGATCTCTTGAAATTCTCATCCTAAAAAGACGGACTCAATTTCATGTTTTTATGTAAAATACAAGATTTCTACTAATGACTAACTTTCACAGAAGTGCTTCCTAATAAAAGATACTAATAACTTTAAAGGAACAATTAAAATTGTGGGAAGAAGTTCTGCTGAGTGAGGACTATTTGCTTTAATCCTTGAGAAAATAATAAGGAAATGAGCTAACACCACTTACCATCACAGTTCTGTCAGAGCCAAACAAAAGAGGGCTGAGAAAGATGCGCTAATGGCTCAGGATGGGCTGGATCGCACCCTCCCTGGCAACGCGAGCAATTATCAGCCAGGTGCAGTTTGTTATCGCTTCAATTAACTGCATTATTACTGAGCTGCAAGAGCTACAGCCCGGAGAGGCAACACGTTTGCTGGCATTTGCCCTGAGAACTGACCTGTTTCCATGGCTGTTCTTATATAGAAATTACCATACTTTTATGATAATACCTCTTTTTTTATCTCCACCCTCCTTTTCCTCTCAGTTTTTACTTTGGCTTAATGAAACTCAGAGCATTTCCTAGAAGAAAGCTTGTTCCATAGGAGTGGTTTGTTTGGTTGGGTTTGCTTTCTGTGCAAGTTACTCTTATAATCCATTTTCTCTCTAAGATAATAATTACAATCTTCTCTTTGCAGCATCACCAAATAATAGCCTCATGCCCACGCACAGAACAGCCCCTGTCTTGCTAAGCTTTTTATTTCTCCAAGAACGTTCATAGGCTTGTGGCTCCTCCTTAGGGGTAAGCAATACGGACCAAAGTGAAGCAGTCGTTCAGTTTGTGTGTGGTGCAGATATTTATAAAATATTTGGAAAAACCCCAAACAAACGAGAGGCCTGCAGTTTGCATTGAAGCTGTCATAGCTGTTACCAAAAGCCACAGGAGGCAAGACCATTGTTCTCAGAATAACAAGTTGTGACATTAAACAATTCCATTACTTGGCTTCATGATCTTTCAAACGCAACACCTGAAGATTAAAGTCAGGACTTCAGATGCACCTCGAACAAGAAAATGCTTGCTGGGTGCTCCAAGGCACAGGGGCTCCGATTGTCTAAGAACTGTGATGCTGGTCCAGGCTTGATAGTGGAACACTGTGATGATCTCCCGTTACTGGGGATTGCTCCATTAGGAGGTTATTTTTTGAAATCTTGAAACTTTTTTCAACTTCTGCATCAATTACTTTCTATATCCACATGTGCACTGGATTATCTTTGATGCATAAGCAATTAGCTGGGGAGAGAAAGTACCCTTGCAAAATGAAATAAAAAGGAAAGATGAGTTGTTAAAAGAAATACCATTACAGATGTTGCTTCACTATTAAACTTTGAATTATCTGTTAATTTTCTACTGAATGTAGGAAAAAAAGTCATAAGAGAGAGAAATATTTCATGTGAGAGATAAACCTTAATAGGATTATGAGTTTAATAGAAAAGTAATAAAATTTACCTTCTCAAAATGCAGAAGAAATTATTATAATTTCCCCTTTCTGTTGAAATTAAAAGTGGGGCAGGGTGGTAATGGGGGAGTTGATTTGGAATTTGTTTGTTTTTTTTTAGTGAATTGCTGAGCAGATGAAAAAGCATAGGCTTGGTTATTTGGGGATTGAACATTGAAGCAAATAATGGTAATGATATTCTTGAGTTTTTGATCCATAAATTGAAATTGCAGCAAAAACTGGACAAAGAAGTATTTTCTGACATAAATTTTGATACCAAAGTCCAGGACAATATTTTTCAGTTGATATAACAAACAAAAGCTTCTAAACTTCTGGAAAAAATAATTTAATGAGAAATGATTTCTTTAAAATTATTATTTCAGTTTGGCATTTGAATGCAAACAGTTCTTTTTCAATGAATTTAAAGTTAAAATGTCACTTCATTTTGATTTGGTGGCTAAAAAAACCAAATTGACATTTCAAAATGAAATAAAAATATCATTTGGAATCAATGTTAATATGAAAGGTCACTTGGTTTTCATAGCCAAAAAATCCTTCTGGAGCAGAATATTTCATAGTTAAACAGGAATTAGTTTTTTTTAAAAAATGTCTTATACAAAAATGTAAATTATTTTATATGTATGAGCATCAGCTCCAATTCACACTATTTGCATGAGAAATATGTTGTCTGGCTGTATCATAATTATACTTTGTTTGAATTCCATATCTCCGCTGTCTTAGAAACATTTCCCAACTCTTTGCAGCTGAAGCTTTGTTAGAAATGTGGAAATGGGCTTTCCACCTGTGACCCTGGGCAGGCTGCTTCACCTTTCCATGCCTGGCAGGTGCTCCCACTCCTGGGAATGCCCTCCCATCCTCTCCCAGAGCTCGGTGGAGCTGCCCTAGGGCTGGCGTTACCTGCATGGCAGGAAAGGTCCTGTGCTGGCACTTCCAGGTTCAGCATGGCATGGGGAGAGATTGGGGTCCCTCTTCTCCTAATCTCAGTCCTGCAGGAGCTGCTGGATTTTGTGGGCACAGTGCTTTATCCCTCAGCTAGGGAACATGAAGATAAAGATAAGATGATACTCAATTGTGGAAGAGTTCAAAAATATTGGCTTGCTCTCTTTATTGTTTTTCTTGTTTCCTTTCCCAAATGAGGGAGTCTCGTGCTGTGCTTTGCAATGTACTCCTGCTTGTTCTACAGAAATGTTTACCATTTTTCTCAGCTTTTGCAAGCAATTACTGAAGATGCAATTTTGTGCTTAATGAGCAGCTGAGCGCTGAACCTTAAAAGAAAAAAAGCTTCCCCTCTCCAAATATTAATTAATCTTTCAAGTTAAAATACTGTAACCCAAGCATCCAATTTTAAACACCCTGATTCTAAAATACTTTTCAAATGGTCAGATCATTAATTTTCTTTCAAGGACTCACAAGGCAGCACAGAATAAAAAAGCAAACTTGTAAGGCTTTTTCCTTGTTTGGTTTTGCATGCTTCCTTGGTTATTTCCAGCACCCAGAACTTTTTCAAATTAAGGTGCTGTTAGTGCACCTACAGCTGGAGGCTGACCAGCTCTTTCCCTTCCCCTGCCTGCCATAGAATCTCTGACTGGTGCGGTTTTCCTTCTGGTTTTCCCTCAGGCTGGGACTGGCCCGTGGTCCAGGAAGGAACCTCCTGCTTGTTGAGCCCCTTCCTGCAGCTGGGACTAACCTGGGTATGGGAGCAGCTGGTCCAGAGCCTTGGTCCCTCAAGTTTTATTATTTCCACGAACTGAGAAAGCTGCTGCACCACCTCTGGGGTGAAGCAAGTGTTAACAGGCAGTAGAGCAGGGAGGAATTTTCACCCTCTTGTGCCTGTTTTCTAGTTAAAATTGATATTTGATCAAGCTTGTTGTCCAATTTTGAGTTTTTTTCAAACTAGTTAATGAAAGAAGACAGCTTTTCTCTCTTTTCAAGTGCAAACATCAAAGTACAGCAATCTAAGTTCCTAAGATTTTTGTCCAAGGTCTTTTGGTTTCTCTAAAAGCTTCTGAATACTTGCTCTTTAGCCTACCTTGGTTGTCACTGAACTCAAGCTGTAGAAAGTCAGAAGAAAAAATAGGTGTAGATAAATCAAATTGAATGATATTTTGCATTCATATGGTGATGTTTTCAGAGGAAACAACCACATGGGTGTTTTCAGACTGGCAGCTTTGCCAGTAAACAAAGATGTGGGTGAACCACATCTTTGATCCTTGAATCTAGGAAAGGACAGTTTGTAATGTTAGAATTAATCTCAAAGAGAAAAACATAAGTCATATGTAGTGAACGTGTGTTTCAACAGAGAAAACAGACGAAATCTTGCAGAGTGCCCACCCAGCCTGTTCAGAGAAACAGCAGCAAGAGCAGCTTGTACTCCTGCCCACTGCTCCCCGCAGTGGGTGGATCCAGCAGAGCAGAGGAAATCCCTGTCTGAAATGCTTGGAAAGGAGAGCAGGAGCCCAAAGAGTGGCTGGGCTGCAGCAAGGAGAGCCTGCAGTCTGGGAGGAAGTGTGCAAGTTCTCATGAGTACACAACAGAGATGATTTGGATACTGTGGAGAAATACTGACTGTTCTCTCAAGGTTTGGTTTGCATTAGTGTCTCCAAAGAAGAAAAAAGAGCTTTTCAATTTTATTAAATTGAAGGCAGTGCTATTAGCGATGTCAGCAACTGAAAAAGTAGGCAGAAGCATGTGATTATGACGTGGTAATTCATCACTGACATTGATGTATCTGTTTTGCAAAACCACAAACACAATGAGACTGACATAGGTGCACAGGATCTACTCTTGTACTTGTTTTTTTCAACCTTAGTGCAAAAATATGGCTGGGTTTTATTCTTGCTTTGTTGGGAACACTGAGAGTGGATAATATGGGTTTCCATGCTGTTATGTAGGGACATTTCAGTTTACTTTCAAGTTTATTCTAGTAGGGAGTCAATTATAATCAAGAGAATTGGAAAACATGCTAATATATTTCATAGTTGCATGGTGATAACATTACACTGAATATGGTCTCCAACTATGTACAGTGAAATAAATCTGATATTCTCTTGCTATAGTTTTCCTATTAAGAATGAAAATACACCATAAGATTAAACTGGGCAGGGAGAGATATTAGCAGGATCTTGTTCTGATTAACAGCTGAGCACTTCCAAGTCATAAATAAATAAAACAAAAAAGTATATTCAGCTTGTCAGCCTCTGGGCAAAACTGCCTTCTGTTGTTGCAGCCCTCTAGGTAGTATTACTAAAAAGTGTTAGCAGAAATGCAAAAGGGAAAATAATTAAGTATTTTTCTTCTTTTTATTTTTTTCCTTTTTTTGCATCTTAATTTTGCATTCATTTCATGACTCTGTTTGAACAAGGCAGAGGGCTAGGATATGGATGAAATGCTAATATGCTGTGTATGTGTATTGTCTTGCACGAGGACATGCTAGATACACAAATGTTTTTGTTTGGGGAACCTGTACATAGGATAATGTGCTCAAGTAGGGCAAGCCTTTCTTCCTAGTCTCTTATTTTGTTTCTGGACACCTTCTTCAAACAGTATATGTATAAAAAAATATATGAAGATAATACATTTTTAAGCAAGATAGTGTAATTTTTTATATATTTTACTGGCTATTACGTTATGCTGTAATAGATTCTCTCAGTGCTATCTAATCTTAGAACTGTACCATGCAGTGAAACCTCCATGAATTATTAATTCCAAAGAGAGTCATATCAGAGAATATTTTCAATGGGATGGTTCAAAATGAAAGTGCAGCACCAGGCAGAAAAGTGACTAGTTAAATGGGAGGAAAACTCTTAGTTGGCATAAAGACTATATTGTATTGTGTTATTTTTGCCTTTTTTAGGAGTAGCATGTGTGCATGTTCTGCCTTGAAAGGCTTGGGGTTTTCTACTTTTTTCTTTCTTTCCTTTTTTGCTCTTTTAACTTCTCTGTGTTGCAGGATCTGAGTGTAAATTCTATTTCAGTCTGTATTGTCAACTGAATTCTAATCAAAAAGACATAGCAAAGTCAAAATGAGGAGGATAGTGACTTTCTTGGTAGAACCTGGGGCCTAATATTATCCGGAGTATTAATATTTTTATAATGAAAAAATGTAAATATTTTTATGAAACCCTCCATGTTTGCATACGGTCTATTCTATCCAGTCATGAGAAGCAGGGAGGCCGTTGCCTTCTAGAAAAGATCACAGCATTTTTTTCAAATGGCTCATGAGAAAGGGATGTGCCATTGAACTCTGCTGCTGAGGGGGTGACATTGCCAGTCTGGGGCTGGCCATGCTCTCAAGCCAGCATTGAGATTTCCATAGCTTTCTACTCCTGAAATGGATGGGATGGACTCACAGGAGGCAGTGCCCCAGCTCTTGGGAAGGAGCTGCAGTGACAATCAGCTGGGGAGGTAAATTTGCATCTTTAACTGACGGGGCTCCTTCTGAAGTGAACATCTGACCATAGCTTCGGATTTGTGAGGTCTTATTCCATGTTGTGTTTAATGCACTGACTGCAGTCAAGTGAAAATTCATCTGTGACTTCCTCTGGGTTGTTCCTATCCCACCTGTACAGCCCAGTGAGATCCTTCTGAAGGGTGTATGCTTTGAAGGTCTTATGTCTTTATTAGCCTAGAATTCTTTCAAGGTTTTTAGTTTATTGCTAAGGGGAGGTTTTATAATAAAAGGATGTCTTATTTGATCTCTTAGTGTAATCTGTGAATATAAACCCAGAGCAGAGAGACAGCAAAACAAATTAAAAAATATTCATATGGTTTAGTGGCTTTGCTTGAATCTTGGTAGAGAGAAACCAAGGTCTTTTTTGTGATGCATGACTCTACCCTTGTAATGTATGACCATATGTTTGTAAGGGATGCCATGCATGTCTTTAAACACAGCAACGTGGGATAACCAGTTGGAATGAACTCTGTTCTGCCACATTATTTTCATGACTCTGGTAAATTTATGCCCACTCTGAAAGTTCTGTCTTGGAAAGGAAAACCTCTGAATGGGAGATAATGAAGTGTCTGCAAAGCCACTGAAGTGTTTGTCCTACATGCAGATTGGCTGCACTCGATGTTGATAAGAAGGATATTTCAGTCACATAAACAGATGGAACAGGAGGGACACGTTTGGTCCCCTCTACAGGCTCGTGTTTGACACTGGCAAGGAGAAGTGGGTTAGAACTCTGATGCTAATGCACAAATAGATCTGCAACCTCTCACATTGACCTGCAGTGATAACAAACAGATGTTTTCGGCTTAATGTTTGCTTGTGAAGATTATTACCACAGGTTTAGGTAATGCATTCATGCTGGCAAAAATAATAAACACGATTAAAAGGCCTCCTTCAATGAGTCTTGTCCCTGCCCAGTGAGTTCATGTTAAAGCTTTATTGACAACTTGACCTTGAAAATAAAAGATAATGGTCCTTTCCAACACTCCATTTTCCTATCGCTTTATTAGCTGAGGGAATCTGGCACAGAAACATTAACTAGACATAATTAATTTGCATTGATGACATCAATCAACCTCTATTGAACTAATATAATCAAGTGCTGTAATTTGTTTCCAAATATGATGAAAGACATAGTTCTCCATGTCCAATGACAAAAGGAAGAAAATCATTGTGAATGTTGTAACAGAAACTTTGCCTACACTACAGGGAGGTCCAAAATATAGAGAATCCAAACAAAATAGCCACTATTTTGCATTTGGATGTGCTTCTTTTCACCTTAGATGGCCAGCAGAACACAGCACGTTGAAAACCAGCAGTCTGTTTTCCTCGGGGCAGGTTATAGATTTTCACTGGGGAGGTGCTAAGTGCTGGTTGAAACTTGTCAAATTTGAAATAAATTCTTTTTTTCATTGGGTAGGATGAATTTAGCAATTTAGTGATAGATTCTATCCACTATTTTAAATTTTTCTCTGTTACTATGTGGAGAATATGCACAATGTAACTGCTCTGCAAATAAAAGAATGGTTGTGCCATCAGCTTCAAGGTGGATAAAAATATGTAGGGAGTAGGAGGGAAAACAAACGTGACTTCAAGTAATACAAAATGTAAGTGATAGGGGCTAAATAGAAGTCTGCATCAACGTTGTGATTAACATACATGACACTCTGCTTGGGAGAAGCCTTTTTTCTCCCTTTAGGGCCAAAATCAAGGGCCAGTCAAACCTGCAGTGGTAATGGGAGTGCCTTATTTCTGTAGTGTTAGCTGCTCCTTGAAGGGTCAAGCTCCTGTAAACAAAAGTTACTCTCTAATGCACCCGTAATTATCTAAATGTCTTACATAGTGCTGAAAGACAGCAGGTATCTTTTGAAATTATCTTTACATAGACATTATCATGGTAAAGGGTTCTTCACAAAACTTTTTTCTTTGTAGCTTTCTTTGTCTGAAAAGATCTTGAGTAGAAATACGAGGAAGAGGATGGACTTTTTCAAAAGAGGATTTCTTCTGTAGAGAAATTACAAACAATAATGAGACTTAAATATTTCCTTAAAAAGTCCTCCATGCAACTTGTGGTTGAGCTAAGTTATTTTCCATGAAAAAGACTCATCTATAACTCCAACTAAATGCAAGAAATTATTAATTCTTCCTACTTCAGAGATATAAATGGGACAAAACAAGTCAGCACAAAATAGCCACCAGAGCCACCATACAATTTTTTTACATTTCCTTTATAATAATTTTATTGGTAATGCACATTTGTATGAAAGAAGCATCATAGTAGTAGAGATAAATAGGTATTTTGATAGAAGCAAAAGAAGTTTCTACATAGATATAACAGTTTATGTTCTGTTCACATTTTTTTTCTGATTCTAAGCCTTGCTTTAAAATTTTTCTCAAAAACCCATGGTCAAATTGTAGAATCTTTTTTTTTGTCCCAAAAGAAATAGTATACTAACATGAATCTTAAAGTAATTGAAGGGAATTGATCATGGAAGCTCTGTGATCCTGCACACCAATGTTTGCCAACTCCCCCTGGATTGACATAAGTGGTATTAGAGTTCTCCTACTTCTTCAGTATAATTACATTATCACTGATCATATTTAGTTCTCTGGCTTGCTTTGCTTTGATGTCTCCTCTCTCATCCTGTTCTTATCTGGCTCTTGTTTTTTACTTTCCATGTTTATGTCCAAGTCCTTATCTGCAATGTTTTCAATGGCTCTTTGTTATTGCTCAGATTCTTGTTTTTGCACGCTGGGCACTGATGTAGAAAGCAGGCTGTTTACATAAGCAGGTGAGCTGCACATTGCTTTATCAGCAGTGCTGTATCTAACACATTGGAGTTGGAGACCAGGGGTTATTGAAGTTAATAGAAGTCTGGCTCTAACAACCTTTTTCTAATAATTGATTTGATATGGAGAGAGGTTGTTTGTTCATGTAATTGATCTCCCCCTTTTTTTCTACATTCACTTAGTCTAGTTTCCTGAGTTCATTAGCAGCAAACTTTCATCTCTATGCTTGTGATCTGGGTAATAGATGCCTTCAACACATGATGATTCTGTAACCATTTGAGGCCAGAAAAAAAACAAGGCATTCATGCATCATAGTGGAGTTTTTCTGCAGAGCACATTGAAGTCTTTCCGTTCCAATATTCATAACTTTCAGCTGGGTAAATTTGAAGTTATACCATCATTTATCCAGTACAGTAGCAAAGGAACAGTTTACTAATTTGCAGTAGAGAAACAAAAGAAGGAAGCATAACCTCTAGCTGATACAATAAATGAATCATTTATACAGGGTACAATAAACACTTAGCATTTCCATTCCTGGTTCTTTTACTGAATTATTTTCCCTCATTTTCTGTCTATTTCTGAATGTTGTTCATATTAAAGGGAAAAAGGTCTCTATCTCCCAACTTTATTTCCTCATTGTTATTCATTGGTCCAAAGAGGCTGAGATGGGCATCTCAGTTTATTTAATCAGTAGCTTTCTGCAAGGGAGTTTAGGAATCATCTCTGTGTATCAGAACTGATATGTAGCAGTGCCCGTCAGAAGAGATTAGTAGGTCCATGTCGAGGTGGAAGCAGCAGGGTAGAATGAAATCTGAAACTGGTTTAAGTAATTGGGTTCTTGTTCAATAAAAGTGCTTGTTTGTGTGTTGTAATGAAAGATCCTTGGTGCTATGGATGTCCGAATCCAAATATCCTCTGGATTTTCTGATGGATAAAGTGATAAGGGTGAAAGGGATTTAATTTAGGACTGTTGAAAAACGTTAAAGAGATTAGAGAAACTCGTAAATATGCTCTCTCTCTTTCCTATCATGGTGGCTTTTGTGTCTTACCAGAACCAAACTGGGTAAGGAGAGGGACCCAATGTCAGGTTTCTGATTTGGGATGGGACTGCTCTGGGGATGCTGTTTCTTTCAAATGCCCATTTGAGGTTCAAGTGCAGAAAAGATAATGAAGAAATTTTTGGCTTTATTTGGGTTGCCTTATTTTGAATTTAGGAAGATGACGCATTTTTTTTTTTTCCAAATTCATGATCAATAACATTTGCAATTTTATTTAAGTACTTATTTTTTTATTTTGCTTCATTATAAGATTGTTTTCAAGGCTTGATTACATCATCATTTTATTGGTAATTCCACAGGCCATGTTTCTTAAAGCTTAGACATTCTTTTTGCCATGCTTTATTTAGGTGCAGTACTTTTTCTCTGATTGCAAAATTGTTTTTGTGAAACTAAGTTCTCCAAATTCATTAGTCGTGTTTATATAGGAAAAAATAACAAACATGTAAGAGTAGAAAATAGATAATGCTGAGAAAATAGATAATGCAATCTTGCCTACCTTTGAGACGTTGCTTGTAAAATTATCTCTGATGTTTCTTTCTGTGTATGAACACAACTACAATGTCTAGTTTGGAGCCAAGTTTTGTCTTGACCACAATTTTCTATTAGGCTATTTTGTATTAATAAATCATTTTGTATTAATAAATCAGCTTTGGAAAATATATATATCAATCTCCTTGCAAATAGACTGGTTTGGTTTGGTTTTGTTTTCTCAGAGTTGATTTAATGTACTTGTTTAGCCACAGATTCAGAAGAGTTAAAAGGTAGAACAAGACCAAAGGTTTCTAGAATTAAAATGTTTTCTTGAAGTACCTGTCCTTGGAAAACTCTCTGATTTTACAGGCATGTGTGTGCACATATATAGTGAGAAAAAGCCACATACTTTAAGGAATTTAAATGTGAAGTACTTCCCTTGACTTGTTTATGCCAATGCTTATTTTACAATGTTGTTAGCCTCAGGCATTCTGACATTGCTCATACCTCTTGTCTGTGGCATCCTCCTCCCTTTCTTCCTTGAGATTACAGTGATGCATTAGGGATGCTTTGTTTTCCTGGCTTTTGCTACAGTTCCAAATAAATAGAAATCTTTTGTGCTTTTCTGTTCTAAGGATTGCTATAGCAAACAATTCCAGAACTGTATTATAAACAAACTAATTTTGGAATGAACATGAGAGTTGGTAGCCTGTGGCAGCTCAGATGATCTGAAATGTTCAAAGAAACCTTTCCTTGTAGAGGGGAGTTTTTTCAAAATATCTTGCTCCTTAGGTATTTTCAGTGACAATAATACTTTATTTCTAGTTTAAAAACAAAACCAAGAAAACCCCAAAACATAACAGCACACAGCAATGAACTATTCCTTTCCACCATGTATGAGAGAGTCCTTTGCAAAAGGTGACACACCCTGCCCTTGTGATTACCATGTTCCATCTATGTGTTTGTCCACAAGGTCATTGTAGTGGCATAGTCATGGATTTAATCAAATTTGAAGATAGAAAAGTTATTAAATGTTTACAATTTTTATAAACGATAATGACATCTGGTCAGGTCTTAAAATCTGATATCTTTCATTTTATGAATCAAGATTTTTCTGGATTTCTTTGCATTTCAGTCTCCATGCAGGTGTTACAGAGCAGCCAAAAGAAACAGTCTCAAAGTCAGAAACTTTTCTTTGGCTTGTGAGGTCAGGGATGGCTGCATAACTCATTAATTTCCACTGATATTGACACTAAGTGCTTCACTTTAAGAACTATGTAACACTTGCCTTTGCCTGCAAGTGTACAAGGATGTTTTCAATATTTCTTTCCTGTCTACTAACATGAAACTCTACTCTCAGATGACAAGTTTAAGTCAGATGATGAGATTGTGTTTGCTTATCTCCATTTGGAGCTGCAGGAGAGGATATAATGAATGTCCATGTTAGAGATGAGGGGCACTGCCCTGCTCCCCCAGCTCATGCCGAGGCCGTTTCCTCCCAGCCTGGCACGCAATTGTGCAGATGATCTTTCCCTTATTGTAAGTGACACCAAAGGGAAACTCTGCCCCTTACGGCTGGGCACAACCAGGGGTGGCACCTGCTCCCGTGGTGTTCATTTTGTCACTTGGAGAGGGGTGGAAACAGAAATGGCCCTCACAGAGGGAAAAAAGGGGACCTAAGTAACAGTCTGGCTAATGGAGCTAAGGGATTCCTGACCCCAAAGGAGGGTGAAAAGTGTTTTATTCCCCTCCCCTGACATGCTCTTCTGGTACCTTGTACCTGGATGTTTAAACCTTGATCCCATTTTTAGCTTCTACCCTCCCAAGTCCAGTCGCTGCTTCCCCTGGCAGAAACACCAGGCACCCTCCTGACCCTCACAGGGGGAATGTTTCCCTCGGAGCCCTCTGGAATATCCTCTTTGCTTATTTTGACAGTGACTCCTGGCAGCTGAGAGCAGTAACTTGTGTGCTTTTATAAATGGTGGTTCTTACAGCAACATTTCCATTAACATTTTGTTTTCTTTTATTTTTATAGCAGGCTAATTGTATTGGCTACTGGTGGCATGTATGACTAGCTACACGTGTATAGCTTTTCCAAGCCATACTATTTCTTAAAAATAACCCTGATCTCCCCTTTCCTCAATTAATTCAAGTAATTAAAGTTAAATAGTTTTGGGAAAACCAGAGCATAGTTTGGAGTCTAAGCTTTTATTGTTCAAAAGAGAGAGGTTAATAGCTGATAAAAATATTTTCAGGTACAAAAGCGGACATATTTGCCTCCTCTGTGCTTTTTTATTTATTTAGAATAGAATTGTTTCAGGGAGAGAATTATTTCTGACTTCCATTAAAGAAGTACTTTACAAACTTTTTTCACTTAAATATAACAAAATTATTTGATAAGTAATCACAGCTTTTCCCTGGGTTAGCTAATGTTAAAAAGGAAATAATTTTTTCAATGCTCTATTTCTGGAGATAAAAAGGAAAAATTTTTTTTGTTTATTTTGCTTATATAAAAAAAAATCCTGCTTCAATTTTATGAAAAATCATCTCTCAGAAGGAAGTGTATTTTATGATGAAAAAAGGATGATTTGCCCTGAATCAATTTCTGTGTTTGTGTATCTGTGACACTTTTACAGTGATGAAAACCCACCCAAACCAGCTATCAATATGCCACCTCAATAATATTTTCGTGAGGGATTTAACTTATGTTTGACTTTGCTGTCAAGATATGTCCCAAGGTAAATTTGATGTAGTTCCATTTTTTGAGCTAAGGGTTTCACAGGTGGCCAGTGCCAGTCTGAAATCCCCACTCAGCCCAAAGGCTGCAGTGCCACTCACACAGTTCTGGTTGTGGCACTGCCCCAGGGAGTGGCACTTAGCAGGGCAAGTGCTGTCACTCAGTTTACCATGGAAAAGCAAAGTCAGCAGTTGTGGCCAGAGATGAAGGCCTGCCTTACTCCACGGAATGAAATTTTATTCTATTCTGCATTTTGTTAATGCAGCAAGCTCTATTAAAGTTTTTTTGAGGCCTTTTTTTTTTTTTTTTTTTTTTTTCCCAGAATATATAGCTTATATTAAAAGCAGGAAAGGTTTTTCCTAGCTGGCCAACCCTACATATTTTTATTTCTAGTGATACAATGCCAAAAGGATAATGCAGCTTTACACATCTAATGACATGGGGGTTGTCACTTAAAACTGACATTATTGAACTTCACAAGGCTGGTGCTGATTTAAACCAGCTTATGTTCTCAACCACAATATTCAGCCTGTGATTGTTAATCACAGACTTTGTAATGAAAAAGACGCTAAGGAAGATTTTTGAGTACTGGGGGGAAAAAAGTCAACTTTAAAGTGATTGATGTGTTTTCTCTGTGCAGGATTCAGTACCAACTGTTTGAAAAACATGAATACGGAAATAGCACATAAAATAGTGCCCTTTTAATACATATTCTGCACACCTGTGTAAAGCATTCCTTGCTTTCCTTTTCAGCACAAATTCCTACAGTATTTTACTTCTTCCAACCTCTGTTTCATCAGGATAAGTTATTTTTACCTTTCTCAGCTTCAATCTCAAATGCTATTAATATTATCAGCTAAGCAATGACTCTAAATTCTGTCCTTTACTGGTGGAAATATGGATGCTTCAGATTGCTATAAATAATGGTCCCTCCTGGGAAGGAAATATACCCCTCAAAGTGACTAAGTAAATGAGAAATCACTCCTTCCCTTCCTCTGCACTTGTTGAAAAAAATCACAATCTTATTTTAATAACTAAATATCATGCAGAGGAAGAGAGTCACCTACAGTAGCTCTCCGGGTACCATAAATCATTTGTCAGAGATGTAGCTAAGAAACATTTGAATAGTCATGATTACAGAAGGTCTGTTTTAAGTGTAGGGGAAAAGAGCCTGTAGTATTGTTCAACTAGAAATAAAGCTACCATTTTCTTTTTAAGAGGAATAGCACTGTAAAGACACTTTGTAATGGCATATTTATCAACACTTCTGTCACATAAGGAGAAATAATTGGTGCAATTAGTACTTGTGCTAAGTTCAACAGATAGTTCTACAAATTGTACAGCTTTTATGGAAATTGTAAAATTCTTTAATCTTATAAAAAGGACTTGTTGGAGTGAAGACTTTGGGGGACTGATGACAAAACCTTATTTTATCTCTATCATCCAACAGTGATGTAACAATCTGTATATACATGATAATTTAATCTGTGCCCCCTCTGGATAGCAGCTTGTACACTGACCAGGAGATTACCTTGCAGACAAAACTAATGGGGTCAAGTGCTGTTCTTTAGGGGGAAAAAACCATAAATCCCTGAACTGCTTTCTCTTAGGTTTATTACCAGCACTCACCACTCGGTGCATGCACTGAAGAGCAAGTGCTGCTCCTACAGACGGGACATCCAGCTGAGAGAGTGTGGGCTGGCACAATTCCCACCTGTTCCAGTCCCAGATGTGCTGGGCTTTGCCCCAGTGCCATCAGGGCAGGCCTGGAGGGCAGGAACAGACAGGAGCACGGCTTCTATGCTAATTATATTCAAGGGTGTTTAAGACTGAGGATGCTACAACTGTGGATCATAAAAAGCAGTGAAAATGAAATAATTGCCTTCAGGAAATATTGCAAGTTTCTGCTTATATCACCACCACAACTGCAAAGCAGTTCTAGCCTTTAAAATTCAGCTCATCCGAACCATGTCTGCTTTTTGCTCTTCCCTTTTTTCTTCATTATACTGTTCAATCATCCAACCCACATTCTTTCTTGCTCTGGAAATTTCCAATAACATAAAAAGAGAAATAAAACTGTAATCAGGATAAGTTTGAAAGAGAAAAAAAAAAACAAAAATTTTAGTTATGGAAGTGAACATGGTATACAAGCACTCAAATCAAAGAAAGTGAATCAAGAGATGCCTGTCTGAATGCATGAGGCAGGAATTTTGGGGATGTGTAATTTACAGAAAGACACAATTTATATTATGTAATCACTGAGACCATGCTGTTGTGGGTTATCAGATGAATAATTGGGATTCCACAAATCATGTGTCAGGAGCCCTGGATAGGAAGAAAAAGAGAACATAGATGAATAGTCTGGTAGAGAGAGAATTTTATTTATAAGCGGCATAAGAAGCAGTATTTTCTGTATTTTTGACCACAAATTGATGTCTGCAAACTTTTAAGCTTTTTATTTATAGGAGAAAAACTCTTCTTAACAGAAGAAAACTGTAGTTGAGACAAGTTAAAAATACTTGTCCTTTAACCTGGGTGAAAATCAGAACACGCTGAAACGTTTTTCTCCATCTTAAATTTTTCTCATGCTTAAGCAGATGATAGCTGTGAATCTGCAAGCTTCTTAAGCAAATGATTAAATGGTGTGTGTTGAGTGTGATTATCTGTGCTTTGCGTTGCCTGTTTGGCTGGTTCAGAACTGGGATTGCAGGAGAGCTGAGCTCGGAGGGGCTGTGTAAGCCTGGCAGCCCCAGCTGTGAATCTGTGCCGAGCCTCTCCGTGGTGCCTCTGGCTGTCACACGGGGCACCGAGGGCCCTTCCTGCAGCTGGATGCTCCTCAAGCCAAGCGTGGGTGAATTCTCTTCCATTCCCTTGGCACTGATGTAAATATCAGCTAGATCTGTGGGTAATTGAATTTATAGGGAGGAAATTCCAATCCGGATCTCAGTGTTAGATTTGTTGCTGATATTCTTTTTGTTGGGTAGGAGTGAGGGAAGGGGAAAGAAGAAAATATTTTTCAGAGATCTTACGTTTTCTTGTTTTTCTAGAGCTGTAAAGGTGGAGAGTGTAGAAAATACTACAGTAATAATTTTTTTTTCTACTTATGTGACTCCTAATTTTCTACAATGTTTTTTACCTATTTTTTCTGATAAATTTTAAATTATGTTTTTTGACTTCATTAAATCTTATGAATTAAATACCAATGGGGAAACTATAAGGAAGATGATTTTTTTAAATGGGTTTTACATTATAATTCTAACTCTGAAAACAGAAGACTCCTCATCTGAGGAGGCTCTCTTTTAGGACACACTGCAAACATTCCCAGTTTGTATCACTTCTACCTAATTCAATAGTATGAAAATGCCAATCTATTTCAATAGCAACCAGAATTACAGGGTCAAAGGAGAAACAAATAAAAATGTAAAATGTCTTACCTCACAGTCCTGGCTGTGGGATGGCAGACCTTCACATCAAAACACTGACTTTCACGGTCAGAGTCCTGTGTGAAGGTTAGTGGAAAGCTGCAGTACCAAAGAAGAAATCTGAGTTACACTCGGTTCTGGTTTGTTAGCTTTCCTCATTTTTGAGAGAAGAAGGGAGGAGATGAGACTGTAGGAGCAATAGGTATGATATGAGGTCCAAGAAGGTACAGTGATTTGAAAGTCTGAGTGGCATTGACCCAAATAGAATCTTGCTAGTAGCTTTCTGGATAGAAAAAAATAAAATTGATTTTTTTTTTTTTTAGCTGCTGCTGTATGGTTTCTTAAGTCTTGAGGTTTTGCTTTTGCTGTATTGATCTCTACTGATGCTTATCTCTGAGTCTGCATGCAGTCTATCCCAAATAGTTTTCTGCCCAACCCTCGAGTCCAGTGCAGGCTGCCTCCAGTTGACCTCAGTTAAACCTTCTTGCTTTGTCAAACATCAAATGCTGCTGAGAGAAGTCAGCCCTGCCCTGGGATTCTGATTCTGACTGTTGAGTGCAAGGCCCTGCTGCCTATGGAAACCTTTCCTTGGGATGAAGTCCAGACAGTGGAGGTACTTTGGACACAGGCTGATATTCCTTAGCAAATGTAAGGAAAAAGTCAAGGCACATTCTCTCTTGGCTTTTCTTCACATTTGCAGAAAACTGCAGAGGTGTGGATTCTGATCTCATGGTATTGTACAACAGGATGAGCCCTTCTGAGCACAATATCAGCAACAACGTCAATACAAAACCTGTATCAAAGTGATCAGAATTTGTTCCTCAAAGCTCTAACTTTAGAAGGTGAAGTCCTTGTGACAGTTTTAAGATAAAAATGTATTAACTGATTTATTTAGTATCTCTTTAAGGTCAGAATGTTTTTTTAATGTTTTTACTTGGAATGAAGGTCATAAGTCCCAATTAGTAATAAAATAAATCTGAACTCCAGCAAATTCGAGCATACCAATATTTTTTTAAAACATTTATGGTATTCCGTGTATTAAGCTTAAGGTTACTGGGTTGAGCTGCAGTTCTCTGAATGAGAAATTTGGGGGTAGGGGGAGCAAGACAGACCAAAAGTACTATTCATTTTATTATACTCTATCTGAAAGAAGTAGCATCTGACTCTAGAGCTTGTTAAGTCATCTGACATTCTGTAGCAGATATGAGAAAATCAATGACAGAAGCAGCGTTGTGTAAATACATAAGAGACCATAAACAACCAGCAAAATATATTTCACAGAGTTCATGTTATAGTGTTCTGTAAAAGTCCTGTCAGGACACTGGGATCCAACACAGTGCAACTGCATAACGATAAAATCCTTAGTACTTGCCCACTCAGGCAGTAATGTCCATTACTTAAATTCTCTGTTCCTGTGCCAGCATTTCTTGCCTCCACAGGAAGAGATAGGTACCTTTGCATCAAGAAAAGCAAATAACCTTAAACTCCTTGTTTATACCCTCCATTCAGAAAAAGCAGAATTTACAGAGAAATAAGTATTTTAAGACTGGATTTTTAAAATGCAGTAATGGATTGGAGAGATATTTTCAAAAGTCTAAACTTGAGCAGAATTGCTGATTTTGTTGCAATTTCCAGTTTCTCTATAGTTCACATAAAAAAGAAGTGCTCTGAAACAGTTTCTGTGCCCATACTCAAGCCCCAGTCCTTCTAAGAAGATTCCTAGGAGTTGCTGTAGATCCTCCTTCCATATCTTTCTAAGAGGGTACAGTTGTGCCTTGATGCTCACAGCGTGTGAAACAAGTGCAGGATTCAGGTTAATATTTAGGAACTAAGAAATGCTCTTGCTTTTCACATGAAAGCTCTGTGGCTGCTGTTGATCTGTACAGTGACTGCAGATCTATGTGAATCAGAGCTGAAATGAGTTTACTGAACTGCATGGAGAATGAAGCCTTCCCAGAGTATTTTCAGTTCCTGACTCTTTGTGGCATAAAAAGAGACACATTAATCAGTGCATCAGTCACCCTTATATGCACATGGGAAAATATATATGTTCATAAAAGATAACGGAGCTGATCTCAGTTTCCACAGAGGCTAGTCTTCATAATGTCCTCTGATCACTTACAAATGACATTTGATTAGCACTCAGAGATGGAATCATCTTTATGTCAACTTGGTGCTGCAGTAGGAAACCGCTCAGTTGCCCTTCTTTGAGATAAGGTTAAAAGTAAATTTCCTTTAAGAGGCTGGACTTTGAATGTGAAAAAAGAGTAGGTTTAGATTTTTCACACTAAGTGCAGATGCTATTTGATGCTTTCAGACAGACTTCATGGTACCCTTTCTGCCCAAGATAACATTACTGAGTGTGCCTCTATAGCATTAAAATGATTTGGAACAAATTACCTTCCGCTGTGGCAGTCAGCTGACTCCTGTGAAGTTGAACCTGTAGAACTGGGGTAATTTTGTTGACTTTAAGGCTTCCTCTGCTTCCAAACAACATCTGTGCTCAAAATGCAGCAAGTTACTGGCACGGCTGCTGTTATTTTGAATTGTTTGACACACACGATTGATTTTAATTTGTTTAAGAAGTTGTAAACAATTTCTTTATAGGAGAGAGGGATGTGAGTAAACAGAGGATTAAAAGTAAGTATTGCTTGCATATAAAACATAGATGTGAACTTTTATAGAATTGATTTTATTAAACATTTGTAATGCTTTAAGTGTTGAATTGTATGCGTGCTGCAGACTGGTGAAGGTTGTAAAACACCACTGCTAAATGCATGATGAAGCACTATCACTTATCTTAGCATTCAATTAGCTTGAATGCTTCTGGATTATTCCAGTATTAAAAAATGTGTCACCTACATTCATAAAATTCCATTGTAACTGTAAGTCTGAATGAACTCTTACTTGCTCAGAAGTGTTAATAACTACTGATTTATAGAAACAGCGCTGGATAAAAGAGCTTAAGAAAGCATATAAAGTAAATATAAATTAAAATGGAGTTTAGGATAGTGTCAAACTGCATCCAGGTTTTCTGGAATGTTTGCTTTCAAATTTTTAATTTAGAAACGTTCTAACATAACAAATAAGTATGTGGCAGAGTCAAAGAAGCACTTTCCCTTTCACAGTGCTAGTTGAACTACATATATAGAGTATGAGCAAAGTGGAAAATCAATAAGGGAAGTTGATTGTTTTGTAATATCCCTCTATTTCCCCAGCAAGTCATAATAACTTGTTCTGACTTTTGCAGTACAGAGTGCACTCCTGCTGTTAAACGTAAGAAGAGGTGTTCACACAATACTTTTCAAATGTGTAGTTGGAAAAATTGACCACTTGAAGGTCATTAGATTTTCTCATTTTGTTTTTGGCTTTTTGTTGTTGTGGTTGGTTTTTTTGGTTTTTTTTAATAGGGGTTTATAAGTCAAGAGTGAAAATAAATGTATTGATATGCCTACATAACAGTAATATTTTTAAAAACTCTAGGAAAAAACCTAAAATATTTGATGAGTCTTATCTCCTCACATAAATTAAACAAAAGGATCAACGCTAAAGCAGTCGAGCAGGAAGAGCTCTCTTTCATGATGTCTCAGGTCGAATTTGGGTATATAGGTGTATTATCTGGTAAAAAGCTCTTTGCAGATTTGCATAATTTAGAAGTGCTGTGCTTCGAATGAGTACAGATACACTGTGTGTACACCTGGAGTCTGAACCTGACATCTCACTTGTTAGCTTCTATTTCAATGAACAACACTCAGGAATGTGTTTTAACCTAAAGCTAAAGCATAAAACACAGCCCTTTTGTAAAGAGCTCTTGTTTCAGTTTTGGGCATTGAAAAAACAGACTGTGAGTGTTTGGAGAAGGACTGGCAGACAATAAAGAATAATCATACATAGCAAACTCACTATTTCCTAAGAGGAGAGGAACTGGCACTTTTGGGGCTAGAATAGTGGAAGCTGAGTAAACTCATCAAAACTCTTTAAACATGTACTCAGCCACTGCAAAGAGAAATGAAGATGTATTCTGATATTTATTTGGTAAAAGTGAACAATGTATCCTGAAAGAAAATTTAGTTTATGTAAAATCCTTTTCTAACAGTAAGAGAGCTGAAGCATTGAAATATTGCTTTGGGAAACTGGGGAAGCATCATTACATAGGAAGTCTTTTAGAGCAGGTTATGCAAATTTCTTTCTGAATCATGGGTTACAATGAATGGATTAAATGGTCTAACACCCTGTCCCCCTCACTTTTTTCCATTTTCTGTGATTATGGTATCTTTATGCATAAGGATATGGTATGAGAAATAAGTCCTTCTGGAATCAATCTCTGTCTCGTGGAAATCACCAGAAAGAAGCTCTAATCCACAAATGACTGGAATACATTTATGTCAGTCATGATTTTGAGCTTCTTGCATTATCCTTCAACAAAGTTAAGTGAATAATTTGGACTGGTAAAAATGTTAATGGAAAATGATTGCTCAACTCAAGAAGCAGGCACAATTGCAGGGAACCTATCTGGCCAAAAATAACAGGGGAGTGCTTGTACAGTTTGGTTAGAAAAGTACACTAGATTTTGAAATTACTATGTCATTAGTGTGTGTAGGAATATTTTTTATTTATCATGCTGTATTTTTTTCCTGCAGTGATTCATATTTTTGATTTTATTGTGTTGAAAATATGCCAAGTTTATCATTTTTAACTACCTTTAAACTACTTAAAATGGGAATAATTTTCTTTTCCCCTTATTCTACAGTATGCTTCCTCTGCTCAAAATGCAGTATGAACCAGTGTAAGTCAAAAGTTTTAATGAGAGTTGAACATTTTCACCATTGAATAAAAGAAAAAAATGAGTTTATCTTACTTACAGTGATTTTCTGCAGTGGAGAATCCAAACGCAATTTGATTCCATTCAGATTGGAACAAAACCAGAGAAATTAAAGGTCTGGTATTTGGTATAAAGTTTTAGAACTTAGCTGTGCCCCATATCAACCCTGCAATATCTGTTACTTCTCTTAAAAGAACAACTTTTCATCTTCATGCTGGAAGCAGATTTCACAATGAATCAAAAGCTTAATAGATGCTGAAGTCTGAAATACTCCCAAAAGCAACTTTATGTGAATTTTTAAAATCACAGGCACATTTTAATGCAATACTATTTAAAATTATTTTGCTCTCCCTGCTGGAAATGTAGGATCCTCTAAATAATGAGCAAAGTGTGGTGTGAAAAATTAGGTGTTCTGGAAACATTAAGTGAAAGACAGAGATTTGCAGAGGGAATGAAGTATCCTGCCAGGATACAAAATTATTTCAGGCCAAGAAAACTGAGTCCAAGCTGTTAGACATACTGTGGGTATCCTGTTTGGGCAAAGGAATGAAATGCTAGATTGGAACATTCTCTAAAGTATTCGAACCCAGCTGGTATTATATTTCACTTTGTGGTTTCTAGCACACTCACACTGACAGAAGTTTTCAGCTACAGTTGGCAACTTCCAGAATGCAATTCTCTCGAGGGTGGTGAAATTTGCCTTCAAAATCAAATCATGAAGGGTCACGGAGCCAAACATGTCAATAGAGTCTGGCTGAAAGAGTTAGGTCTGGGAAAACCAGATCACTGCTCTTAACATAGCTATGGAAATGTGTGAGTGAGCTGCTAATCACAGGTTAGGGGAGCACTGCGTGGTTGTTTGCCTTCCACGGGCCAGATTCTGCCCGATCTCAGCTGGAAAACTGAGCCTGTCCAGGGCACAGCATCATCATGGGGAGGGCAGCTCCTCCTGGTCAAACCCAGCAGTGCAAATGTACTGCACAGCAGAGTGTATAAAATCTGTGTGCATCTGTGAAACTCTTTAAATGCCAATACCGTGTGTGTGTAAGAAATACTGCATGTCTCGTATTTACAATAATAAGGATCATGTTTTAATTACTGGATTAGATGGAAGTAATCTCCTGTGTTGTGCAGCTTTGTGGTCATAAATTCTGGCAAAGATATTGTGCTGGCTTGTTGACTTGTTACTGCATTTTAAAATGTTACAGACAGAAGGAAAATTTATCTGCTCAAAAATCTTCATTTGTTAGAAAACAGTAAGTTTCAAGATAGTTTAATGTTTAAAACCTGGGAGACAAAGTTCATTTCATATGCAAAACTTTAATTTTAAACTGTATTTAAATTCTACTGAAATGAAACTGAGATGGTAAGAAAAATTGCTTTATACAATATTTTTTTTAATAGAACAGGATGTCAAGAATAGTTATCATAGCATGTACTCCATAAAACTATTACAAACTTGGAATATCACAGCAAACTTTAGTATAAATAACATTATAGACTTTTCACTTACACTTGTATGGTTGCATTTCATTAAAGACTGATTTTTAAGGACAAGCAATATCAAATCATTGCTCCTTATCAGTTCTGTAGACAATTGAATAATTTCCAAATCTCCAGGTAAAAGCCTATAGCATGTACTTAACCTGAAAATTCAGGCACTTCTGAGAGGCTCCACAGGAACTGTGAAACATTAGTATGTTGTGTCAGATGACAAAACCTTAGAAAACTACTGTCTGCAGAACATATTTGTGCAGTCTGACTTTGTTCTTAGCCATGGATGTATTGGTTCAGGCTTTGAATGGACAATGAATATGCAAGGGGCATATGTGACTGGCAGAGTAAAGGGTAACACCTCAGTTCCTGTACCAAAGCTGCTGAGACCATCCCTCTCGAAACAGAGCAAAAAGGAAACACAAATGTGGCTCAAACACTGCTTAAAAGTGTGAGGTTTCCTGCCCTCCCTCCTCTGCCTGCTCTTGTGATTATTGGTTGAAACCTGAAAGACCTAACAAAATTTGACAAGGTGCGTGGCAAGGCAGAGGAAATGCAAAAGGAGCCTTAGGGCAGTGTGAGACTGCCCTGGAGTTTGACAATCACACTGGCGATTGCTGCAGCTGCACCCTATGGGATTCTGCAGCTTTATTAAGGCTAGGCAAATTTGATACCTAGTGGCACAAAACATATCCCTCGTTAAGGAAGCTTTCACTGTCTGAACTGCAAAAGTCGCATCCAAACAACAGAAATTTCTACGGAAGTTTTTGTACATGAGGGCTGGCAAGCCTTTATGGACATGTCTGTCACAGAGAAAGGTTTCCTGACAGGTTTCCAGTCAGGAGGGGTGCTGATACTGTCCTTCTTTGCTTTTGGAAACACTGATGTGTAAGACTAGTCTAATTACTGAGGAAAGGTTTTCTCCAAGTTCTTTCCTCCGAAGACATTTGGATACTACTGGGATGTTGTCTTGATTTTTCAGGTTTTTCTTAATGCACTTTCTAATTTGTTGTTTTCCCAAAAGCTAGCCTTCTTTCTCACGCTCAAAAGTGTCCTTATCAGAAGTCTGTTTAATAAGACGAAGTTGTTGTTCATACTTTCTCTTGTGTGAAAAACTACTGATAGACAGTTGTCTTGACCAATGGGATAGGAGAAGTATCAACCTTCTTCTCCAATCCCTGGTCTATGTAAATATACTATAAAATGTGAAGTCAAATGTTTAATATATATAGTCTCAACTTTCTCAATAAAAAGTGTCCGTGTATGTCCTTGTGTGTCCCACAGCAACACTGGTCAGGATCTGGAGAACTGTGACCATCTCTGGGGCTCCCAACATAGGGACACAGACCTCTGGGAGAGAGTCTGCAGGAAGGCCAGGGAAATGTTTAGAGGCTGGAGCACTTTTGCTCTGGAGCCAGACTGAGAAAGCTGGGGCTGTTCAGCCTGGATAAAGAGAAGGCTCTGAGGAGACCTTAAAGCCCCTTCCAACGCTCAAAGAGGCTCTAAGAGAGCTGGAGAGGGACTTTGGATAAGGGTGACAAGAGTGGAATGGCTTCACACTCATAGAGGGCAGTGTTAGATGGGACAGTAGTAAGAATTTCTTCCCTGTGTGGGTGGGGAGGCCCAGGGAAGCTGTTGGTGCCCCATCCCTGAAAATGTTTCAGGTCAGCTTGGATAGGGCTTGGAACAACCTGGGATAGTGGAAGGTATCCCTACCTGTGGTGGGGGTTCAGAATTAGATGAGCTTTAAGGTTCATTTCAGCCCAAACCATTCTGTGATTCTGTGTAATTGTTAAAGGATTTACAATGCACTCCATGGTCCTAAATGGGAACCTACTGCTTAAAGAATGAGTGAAAGGAATAAAATGAAATGTTAGTGAAAGTGGGTAAGGGCTAAAAATCTGTATTTTAATGGCTGTATAAGACTTTAGGGACTCATTTCTTACGAATTCAAGTATTTGTTCTTTCAGCAATTGAAAGAAAATTCTGGATAATCTTTGATGGATAACCATGGCTACGACATGCAAGTTTAATGACCATTGTTATTCAGTACACTTTAAGTATCTGTTAACTCATGTCTAAGCTGATTATAACTGTATTAAAAAGTTCCCTTCTGTGCTGAAACAGTTAGATCTGCACTTCCTTTGATATGTACCAAAATGCATTTCCATTTGCACAGAAATTTAGCACAAAAGTGCTCCGGTGTCATGGAAGGCAGTAGCAATAGCTGTTCAAAAACATGATGCTTAAGGATTGATAACAAGCATCTAAACTGAGAAATATTTTTTCCCCTGAAAAATCTGTCACATTACATCATGATTTCCTTTGTTTTCACGAAAGTAACAAAAAAAACCAAAAAAAACCTCACAAAACACCCAAAAAAACAAAAAAAAAGTTTGTTTCAGAGTTGTGTGATTCTACTGAAGTAATCATTTGAAACAACCTGAACATATCCCATGCTTTTACTCTTTCTGCAGTGCTATACCATGTCTACATGTAGATCATTGTTTTGCTAAACCACACCAGTTACTCAGAAAGCTTTAATTTTGTATGCCTAGATCTTAGAATGTATTTTGAATTTCATGTATTAATGGCAAATTGGTTATGCAAACATTTCTTTTGTATAACTTTTGTATGGTCAAGGCTGTGCTTTTAGCTATGTCACTGGTTCGGTGCTGTTGTTCCTGATTCCAGGATGAAGGAACACTTAAAACACTTCTGCTGTCAACAAATTTCATTATGAATGTAAAATTAATTGCCCACAAGTTTTGTCTCATAGTATCTTTTGGTATTAAATTTCTATGAACATTCATGCCAGTTAAAACACTTCTCTCAACAAAAGCAGAAGAGGCAAGACATTACCAAAATAATTTTTTTAAGAATTAATATTTGGAAACCTAGAACAATTATTGGAACATTAATTTGAGTCTGTTACAGATAATGTTTAAAATACTGGTATCTCAAAGCTGTCTTTGTCAGCCATAGCATATTATGCAGCCATTAGAAAGTAATAATTAGAGATATTGATACTAAAAATTAACATTTTAATAAAGTACTGGTTTGCTCTCATCTTGAGAGACCTCACTACTCTCAAACACTTTTGCTGTGTAAATGGACAGTGGTGTGCATGGTTATCCAGTGAGTGGTGAATATTCAGTTACCAGAGGGCTTTGACTTTGTCTGAAACCATAACAGCAGGACTTTCTCTGGCACCTGGTGATTTGGAGCAGCTTGCTGCATTCTGCTGATGTGACTTTCCTGACACAGCCCAGGCTCAGCAGTGGCTGAGATTTAGTGGCAGTGGCCGAGGCTCAGTGGCCTAGGCTCAGCAGCAGCAGCCCAGGCTTAGCAGTGGCTGAGGCTCAGTGGCTGAGGCTCAGTGACAGTGGCCCAGCAGTGGTCAAGGCTCAGTGGTGGCCATGGCTTAGGCTCAGCAGTGGCCCAAACTCGGTGGCAGTGGCTCAGCTGTGGTCAAGGCTCTGCAATGGCCCAGGCTCAGTGGCTGAGGCTCAGTGGCAGAGGCCCAGGGGTGGTCAAGGCTCAGTGGTGGCCATGGCTCAGTGGCCGAGGCTTTGTGGCTGTGGCCCTGAGGTGGCCATGGCTCAGTGGCCGTGGCTCAGTGGCTGAGGTTCAGTGGCAGTGGCCCTGTGGTGGTCAAGGCTCAGTGGCGGCCATGGCTGAGGTTCAGCGGCAGTCAAGGCTCAGCAGTGGCCAAGGCTCAGTGGCAGAAGCCCAGGGGTGGTCGAGGCTCAATGCTGGCCATGGCCATGGCTCGGTGGCCATGGCTTGGTGGCAGTGGCCCAGCAGTGGGTGTGTGGCGGTCCCTTGGGGCAGCTCCGGGCCCGCCCTGCAGCCAGAGCCCCCAGAGCTGCTGCTGCTGCAGGATGGGAGGTGCTCTCAGCGTGCCCCCCTGTGTCTGAACCTCGCAGTGAAATGGCAGGAGCACTCGCATTAAGCACAGGCTGAGAGGGGAAATGTGTCTGCAGTCTGGAATAATGTAGAGCTGTAAAACTGGCACTTCAGCAAAGGATAACTTTATTTTTTTTAAGGTAGTCTGTACTTTGCCTATTTCTTCTCAGAACCCCAAGGGGTTGACAGTGCAGACCAATGGTAGGATTAAGGCATTGAAAATAAAAGTTCTGCAGTAATTTGCTTTCTCCCTGGGCTGACCTTGCTCACAGTGCTGATAGCAGAGATGAACTTCTTGCTCTTCTCACTGAGGCTCCCAGCTGAGGTGGCTTAAACAGTTGACAGGGCAAATGATTGAGGCCACAGTGTCAGAAAAATGATCGAGGAGGGTAGGACTGGCTCAGTGTGTGAGAAGCAAGGCGACATTTCCCTGACAGAGGCACTGAACAGGGTCTAAGGCTGTCACCAGTGTCACTTGGTTGACCTTGCTTGACCCGCAGTTTCCTTAAGATGGAGTTATGCTGAATATGATTACATTTTTCTCCACTTGTTGTCCTACAGCGTCCACAGAGTTGCTGTACAGCATGCACAATCTCTACTCAGTATTGTGCAGTACACTGTGTCGCTGTAACTATTGGATCCCAAGTTACCCTAAATTACTTTTTAATCAAAAAAACATCTTGTTCTCTGACACATCATCTAATTAGACTAAAAATTTTGATCAACAGCATATATTAAACATCCATTCCTCTTTCAGTTTCTCCCTGGGCACCTACGTAGTACAGGTCGCCTTTTACTATGCTTGGGCACAAAGTTCTGCAAGATAGTTTTTTTTTAATGGTACAAGTTGTTGAACAGATTTACTGAAGAAACAATCAAGCTTGTCTTTCAGAGACCCACTACAGTAAATGTGTTACTTTTTAAGTTCTGCATAAACTTTACTCTGATTGCTGACTTGAGTACTTGAAGTTAACTTTTTTGTAAATATCCCTTGACTCATGAACCATAAGAAAATACTCAATGAATTTTGTCTAGCATATACAATCCAAAAACTAATGTGAATTTCACATATCACAGGACAGTAAAACATTTCAATCAATTCATAAAGTCCAAGTCTCATGGAAGATCATGGAAATCCAGAATTTAAAAATTTTTAATAAGTGGAGAAGGTATCATTAGTTTAGAGAACCTCTTCTGAGTAAAGCATCAGATAAATTATTCATTCTGATTTATTTGCTCAGCTTGAAAACCTTCTATCATGTTACTTTTTCAGCTCTACAAATCTAATAATTTTACTTTTAGGAATATCAACTTATCTTCCTCATTACATCATAGCACTTTTACAAAATCCCCTGGTTGTTTCACCAAGCAATTGTTATCAGCCTTATCTTCTCCCTTAGTATCCATCATCTCTGAGAACATATATTGCTTTGCCAGCTCTGTTTTATGGTGTCTGCATCATATTAATAATGGGACAAATGGAAAAGTTCTTGGAGGTCACTCAGTACAATCCATTTCCTGATGCAATGTTGGGCTTTTATATATTTTCCAATATATGTAGCCTGATGGTAAAGGAGTCAAGTGACTGGGTTTTCACAATCTCATTCAAGCCTTAATGCAGTATGTTTTTTTTCATCTATATTCTTCCCTTTCTTCCTTCTTAAATTTCTTGCAGTAGCTAAAAAGTGTTTTTTGACAGATAAGAAATTGCATAAGCTTCTGAAATCTGTGGCACCGTGTCAAGCACATCATATTCTTAACAGCATTATTAATATGTTAACAGGTGGAAGCTTATTATTGTTCAGTGCTTTAAGTGTAAAATATCTAATATTATTTTCTTCTTTTTACTCACCTTTGTAGTTTCCAGTTGATTAACAGCTTTGGTGATAACTTAAATTGTTTTGTTTCACAGAGACAAAACACAGTATTTTGAAATTCTTTTGGTTTTGATTCAGCAGCAGCACTCCCTTTGGCTTTTAGTATGGACAAAATCTAATTTGAATTATTTTTTTTATCAGTGTAAAATAACTTTAATCTTGACTGCCTAATAAAACTGACAGAAAACAAGGAAATGAAAAAGGTAGGGATTGTCAAAGTAACTGAAGCATTTGCTTGCTCCAATTCCAAAAAGTAGCTTCCTGTATCTTGTCAGCAGGCACTGCATCAAAATAAGAGATTTTAGTAATTTACTGACTGATGTAGCCACTTTTAGGCTTTTTACAAGCTAGCTGTTTAGAGTGGTCAAAATTGCCCTGACAGAGATGGAATAAAGCAGGAGCTAAACTCCTCTGTTCAGGCCAGCCTATTCATTTGCTGTCTATCTCCTCTCTCAATCTTCACCTCTGTTAGAGTGTTATTCCGATTTTCCTACCCCAGCCATCTGATTTACATATAAAGTATATAATGATTAAAAAATTATGAAATGAAAAGGTCACAGAAGACTCAGAGGTGACCTTTTCCAACACGAAGGGACCTCTCTCCCCCTTGCAGAAGGGAACCGATTTGTCGTTGTGATCCAGTGACCCATTCTTTTGGTTTTGTGCCTTCTGTGCTAAGCTGCTCCTCAGCCACTGCCTTCTCACCAGGGCAGGTGTCTGTGCCAGCCCTCGCTGCTCTGTTTGCTCAGGTGACACCAAAATCTGACTGCTCTCTGCAGTAGTCCTGCTGCTGCAGGCACCAGATACACATCTGTGCTGTGTGTGTCAGCTCTGTATTCCCATTTTCTCTTCTTGCCCATTCGTGTGTTTGATTTTTCGTTTTGAGTATCCTGTGGAAGCTCTAATTGTATTACAAAGAGTTGAAATAATATTGGTTAAAATATATTTTATAAATTCAAGTATTCAACTAAAAGATGCTAGATCCATAGACATGTATATCTGTTTAAAAGTGGTCTAATAATGTCAAAAGTGAAAGCAAATTGTGGTCTGACAACTGTCCTTTCATGTGATACTGGCTAAATGACTTTATTTAAAATATTCTGGCTGTTTTTTCTTTCATGCTTCCTTTAAGTAAGATCTACTGGAGAAAAGTTCTCTTCTACACAGTATTTGAAGAGTACCTTGTGGAACAGGGCATTATTTTGTGTCTTCTGGAACTTACGTTGCCTTTGCAAATATAAATTAAGGAGCCTATATCTATTGCACACAGAATTCCCTAGAAAAATTCCTGCTTAGAATGATCTTCCTAAAGGTGCATCTCAAATACTGCAGAGAGCCAGTATTGATCCCTCACTCTCTACTTTGCACACGTACAAGGTACCCCTGAAAAAGCAGGCCAACGCAATCCAGAGGTTTAGTCTTGATTTGCATGAGAAATTCTCCTCATATTAGAAATTCTGCCTAATAGGAATGTAAGTCAAATTTTATTTTAATAAGGCTTCTCTATGAGTGAGTTGGCACAAGGAAATAATGTATTTTCAGTGTAAATGTGTTAACATTATTGGACTGATTCCTCTTTATTTTATTTAGGAACTAGCAAAACCTCTATCTGCAGAATCAACTGTTTTACCAACGTAAGTGTTGTACCTACAGCAGACATGATGATAGTTATACTAGGTGACATTTTTAGGGCTTATTATAATTTGCAGAAGACACCTATTCAAACTATTTGAAATGTTAAGTATATGTTACAGTTCCATGAGCACTTAAAGGTAATATAATCCTGCCTCTGGAGGAAGCTTTTCTTTCCCTTCCATCCGTTTGAGCAGACTGTGAAATGAACCAGATGAGACATTGCTATGGCTTAAACTGGCATTATTCCCTGCACCCCAGCTTGGTTTGAACTCCATCAATTCCCTGTGTGGGTCATTTCAGAATGGCTTGAAGTCTTGCACACAGGAGAGGGCAAAGAGGGGAGGGGATGTGGAGTAGCTAAGCATGAAATGGGCATCTTTTGCATCAGTAAAATTTCTGCCAGCTTAAACTACTTGCAGTGTTTCATGTTACCTCTGTTATGCTCGTGCAGTGCTCAGGGGATGAAGTGGGGCACTGGATTACATTTAGGAATCCTCCAACTGTCTTGTTGATGCATCTCAAATTTCATATTGGTCAAAAGTTTTCAATGATCTTTCAGCTGGTTTTATGTCTTTTTGCATATTTTATATGTTACTCTTATTTATGTCACAAAAACTTTATTACTGTTTTGCAAACAAGCTCTACTCAAGGTGATTGTTCTCAAATTTTTAAAATGAACTCTGCATATTTTATTAATTCATTGAGCACTACCATTAATTACACTTTTTGCATTTTTTTTAAGAAACAAGTTTTCTATTAGACTTGGTCTGTTTTACTGGCTTAATTTTTCTGTGAAATTTTAGCACTGATTACATCATCCTAATCACTCAAAAGAGCTGGCTTCCTAAGTTTGTGTGTTGGCCCTTCATTTGATTTTTGTAACTTGCACCAGCACCAATTTCAAGTTTCTTTTTATTCTTGTGATTACTTTTCAGGGACAAAAAGAGGTCTTGCTAGTCCTTTGGTGTGGGAACACTAGCAGGACAATAAAATCAATTGTTGATTCTGAGATGCTATTTAATACCCTGTAGAAACTCTGTAACTACAAAAAATACCAGATTCTAAATTAAGGTCCATTCAAATCCTGTGTCTTCTGATACTGAAGATAAATTCAAGGTGGATAAAGGAAGGAAGTGGACCATTGTTATGCACTGTGTACTACAGGTGGCAAGTTTTACACATCAGGCCACAACATCCTTCTCTGGAGTCTGAAACGTGGCCATGCCCGTGTGTTACACTGAGAGAGGCTCAACATGTTCAGAGGTGTCTGTGAGAAGGGGTAAGGTCTACAAGGTTATTTCATAAATACAAGGCCAGGTGTGTTGCCTTCCAGCATGACAGCTGCCACTTTGTGTTCTCTTTTAACAACAGTTTCTGTTGATCTTTTGCAATATTTCTGAAGGGTGCTGTGGCTATTTTGAGGTTGAAATATTTGGGTCTGAGTGTCCTTTCAGTGCATCTAATGGTATCCAAATGCATAATTGCCTTAGGTCACCTTAGCTATGATCAGCAATGAAAGGGGCTTCGGTCTCAAATTAGTGGGGGAGAGAAGGAGAGAATTCAAGTTTGTAAAGACAAAGCCTCCTAATGCGCTTAGGGGATAGTGGAAAGGAAATTTGGAGGAAAATCATGGGGATAGGTTTGGTGGCTGGGCTGCAGAGCCTTGGCATGGAGAAGGTTGCCATGGCTACTGGCACTCCACAAGTCAGGTGTTGGAATCAGGAAGGGAAATGTAGCTCCTGCATTCTAAGTTATGACACTTGCTATGCTTCTGCTCTTTCTTTTAAAGGTTGTTAACTGTCATTTTTCACCCAAAATTGGCTCTTTTGGTGAGGTTTTGTGTGGCATTTAGATGCTCCTATGCATCTGTGTGAATTCCTAATTTGATGTATCTGGCTTTTTACTTTGGGTTTTTTTTGGAAGGATTACAAGATGAAAGGAGAGTGAAAGAAGAGAGGGATTTTATTGCAGGGTTTATCCTTTTCTTGCCTGTGTTTTGTTTCTGCAACAGTATATGTAGTATATGTTTTTATTTAAAGATTAAATATCCTACTATTCAATTCAAATTAATATGTCACAGGCTTGTATTTTGATATCCAGTATACTAAATTAAATATTAATTATTATTTGGAGCCAAAAATTATAAATAAATTATTTTTAAAGAATGCCTGATGGCCCAATCTGTATCAATGCTCATCTAAATACTGGGTCAGCTTCTGATGGATCTACCAGATAGCTTCAAGATTACTGTAATACACTATATTGACTATGATGCTGACTGAAAGCCTTTCAAGTGTTCCACATTGTGAAATAAGTAGTTTCTTGCAATTACCCTGGAAGTGGCAGTTTTATTCACAAACAGAATTCTTCTAAAGTTCAGTGAAAGATGTATATAAAAACAATTGTGATTCTCACAGCTGATGCATGATCTACAGTGGCCTTACACATGAATGCTTAGTGATTATTTGAGTGACATGCTTTATTTAAAGAATATAATGCCCTTTCTCAAATGCAATGTATTGAAATCCTTGCTCATAGTGAGAGAAAGAAAAAGGAAATAGTCTTTCAGTTAATAAGTGAAAATGTGACTGCTAAATGCAACAAATGGAGCCGATGATTTGTTTAGTGTCAGTTCCATTTGATTCTAATAAAATTAGTGTTGAGAATTATTTTCTTGATGAATATTGTGAAATATTTAGAAAGAAATAAAAAAAATGTTTGGGAAAAAAATGTGCTCAAACATTAACACACGTAGAACCTAGGTATGTGTACACAGGTGAGTTCACACGCATACGAAAATGAAAAGATTTTTCTTTGTGCAACATTTTAGAATCCAGGAAAGTTAAAACAGCCCATGTATTCTACCTTTGTGCCTAATATCCATTCCTTAAATTAGATCATCTCTAGTAATGTTCCAGAGGCCTGGAAATATTCCTTCAGAGTTATGTTCTGTTCTCCTCCAATCATTGTTTTTCAGGAAAGTACCATGCAGATCACAGGAACACTCAGGAATTTTTGCCAAGTGCCTGAATACAATCACTCTGCAGTCAAAAACTCTCACTCAGTAAATGCATGACAGACTGTGAAGTTTTGTGTGTGATAGTAATGACTCTATGATAGTAATTATTATAGTAATTCTAATTTTTAATCCATGCACAATCTAAAAAGCCAGATTGTTTCTAGGTACTTGTGTTGTTTTGGAATAAAAAAATCCCCAGGACACTTTAGAAAGAATCCTATTATCTAGTCTTGTAGTTGTGATTTCAACAATTTATAATTAGGTTTGCACATAATTTTCATTGCAAAATTCCTTAGTACATTAAAGTAATATACTGGTAGGTATAGTGGAAGTGCAGACATTAAATAAAAAAGCCCAAACAAACTTGTAACAGGCAGGATTTGGAACTGTGTTGAGGTTTTTTTGTGTTTGCACATGCATAGCTAAAAACTTCTTAAGGTTCAGCTGAAATTTCTAACAGGGTCAGATCACTGTTTTATCTTCAGGCAATAGTTGGTTTTAAAACACATCTTCTCTATTGTTTTCTCTCTGTGATGTCAAGAGAAAATAATCATCTTGGTAACATCAACTAAGTAGTGCTTCTGCAGTGGCACTGAAGTCCAGCAGAGGATTTACCCACGGCATTTGAGCAGCAGGAACTGGCAGGCACCATGTCTTCAGAAAGCACGAGAGTCTGGGTCATTGCTTAGGCTAGTGAAAAATTAAATAAGAGCATTCATTTTCTTTATTAAATGTGTCTTCCTGTGCATGTTGGGTCTGAGATTTTGGTCGCTATGCCTATGTCCTGGGAAGTGTAGTAGTAACTGAGCCTTAAATCTCCTGCAAAGCGATTAAATCTTAACCTTAAATCTCATACCAGCGTATGGTACAGTTTATTTTTTCTCTACAAAGTTCTTGGTGGAAATAACAAAAAAAAAATTGTTCCACATCAGAATGAGCCTCATAAATACCTTGATGACTTTTGTCAGGCAATGTTGTCCTCTTTTCTGTCTTTTTATTGATACTTTGTAAAATACCCTCTGTCTCTCTTCATCACAGAAAACTCTGTAGAAATTACTCAAAATAACTCCTGTCCTGCACAAGGATTTTATATTCTTCCTTTGTAATGTTTTGAAGTGCTAATACAGCGTACAGAAATTCTTTCAGGTTTATATTCCGTTGATACTGTGGAAGTGTAGCTGTCTACAGCAAGGTGGGAGAGGACTCTGTGAGGAGAGTGGTGTGGATGGGGAGAGCAGGTGGGAAGCAGCTCAACTGCCCAGGGGCCAGGACACAGTGCAGGCTCCTCCTTTGCTCTTGGTTTCTCCTGCATGTACACAGAGGAGAGGAACTCTTGCTAAAATACCTATTTTGTAATCCTCAGTTCACCTTGCCCCTTGCATATTACAGTTTTCTTGCTGGTCTTATTCCAGAGACTTCATGGTGCTGAAATTCTTTTTCTTCTTTCAATCCCATGTTGATTTCTTCATGCTGATGAATTGAATCAACTAAAAGAAGCACATGAACCAATCCATAACTAAAGAATGGCTCCTAATTTCACTGGGAATCCTGTGTAATAGGAGCACTTATGATTACTTGTGTTGTGTAAAAATAATTCTAAGTATATGAGCAGACATACCAAGGTCAATTTTAGCACAAGCCACGGTGACCAAAGAATGCATGAAACAATGTTAGAGTATAACCAAAAAACGTTGTTTTAATTAAAATAACAAGAATTTATTTTTCTTTGTCAAGTTGAATTGCATCTAGATGTAAACTGGCTCACCAGTACCCATGAGTTGGAATTACAAATTGCAATTTTAGTGTGCCTGTGAAAAATTCCTTTCTCTTGATTTTGGCAAAACTGCCTGAATGTGTGACTTTACCCTCTGCTTCTCTGCACCTTTTTAGTCAGTTTATTGCTTCTAGCTCATGCATCTTCTGTAGCCATGGGTTTCACAGGTTTTGTCCTGGTGTGGTGCATACAGTTTTCTCAAAAGTTCCTTTCTTGTTTATTGTGCAGTTCATCAGGCATATAAACAGTATTTTATCTTATGTGCTTTCAATTCTGTTTATTATTTCATGCAAATACTCAATTTCCCTAATTTGCTGCATGCAGTATGTTTTCAATGAATTAACAATTAGAATGTATGTAAATAAATTTTAGCTTGTAAAATAGTGACTAGAGTTCTAAGGACTAAGTGGGATCTCTGAAATCTTTCTGAATTAATCCTTGCCTCTTCTGATATGCTAAATAGATTGTTACCCAGCCATGCAACATATATTCTATAAAAAATTAGACAATTGTATAATGATTAATTAATTATGGATTGGACAGCCAAGGGCTTACCTCATCTCAGTTAACTTTGGTACACTGGAGTTAGATCTGTGCACAGTTTTAATTTTTTAAGTTAATTTATGGTCAGGGCAGAGACTGAGGGCTTTATGAAATTAGGCATCATTCAGATTCTGTGGTTATTAAAAGTATATAGCTGTAATAATTTCTGACATTTTGTCAGTTTTTGAAAAATTAAAAGAAATTTAATCGAGGCGATCTATAGCCCCTCCCAAAAATGTAAACATCCTTTGATTCACTTTTTTGGATCAAAGCAACAGCTGCTTGAAAGACAGAATCATGGCAACAAGCCAAGACCTTTCAGCGTGATGTAACTAAATTATCAGTCTGTTTAATCAATGCCATATATCCTCTGCTAGAACCAAAATATAGCTAGGATTCAGTTTAAAAGCCTGCACTTAATTTGCCATATCTTCCTATTTGATATTTTTCTGTCCTTTTAAAGGGCTGCTGAAGTGATTTACTTTGGGTGTCTTTTTTCTCATAAAGGTTAGAGATTATGTTGGTGAAACCTAGAATTTATCTTTTAAATTGTAATTTGTTGATTGCCGCAGATTAATCTTTCCCAGATTACAGAAATACAAGTCTGCTTTGTGTAGTGTAACAGTGAAATTGCCAACATCTGGAAAGAAGCTCTGAGGGAGTTATTTCCATTTTCCTCAGATCTTTATAGGGGTCTCACCAATTCTTCACTGGCTTTCTTATTTATTGCTGTATGCTGTTTCCAGACTAGGGCAATATCACAATACGTTTTAAATTTATTATATCCAAATGGTTTTGCTCTCTTTGAAAATGTGATTTCTCTGTTGGTTCCTGAATGTGCTGGAGAGAGCAGACTATCTCACCTAGCTTTAATATGAGCTTCTGTTCACGCTTTGTCCTACGGTCAGCCCTCCTGTTTTCCAAGTGTTTACACGGGGGATAAAGAAATTTCCTCCATTTGTCTTAGAGGTTGAAAAGCCTTCAATAGAATGATCTTTTATTCCTTACAAAAGCCTTTGGGATAAGTTAATTACAGCAACATGGGTGTACTGTATCACAACACATACAGTACATACATGACATACGTGTCAGTCACACAACCCTTTCCTGTCCTTGCATGTCAGCAAAATGCTGGAAGCAAAGCCTCCAGCCTGTGGCCTTGGACAGGGTTTTGTGCTCTGTCACCTCCTCCAGTCCATGTTTTATGGACAGTCAGGTTTCCCCCCGTGTGTGTTGGGCTGTGCCGTTCTGCCCGCGCCTGTCCCGTGCTGTGCCCAGCACCGCCGTGCTCTGGTGCCTGTGCCCAGCCTCTGCTCAAATTATCAATGCTCAGCCTCACGCCGTCCCTGGAGGAGCTCACTCTGGCTCTGGCTGAACTCTGAGTTGGTTCAAAACCAGCTGAAAGATGACTTTATTTCAGCTTGGTTTGGGATGCACCCCTGGATGTATGCATTTGCATCTGTTGTACAAACTGCATGTATAATTCCTTTTTATATTTTTTTTTTTTTTTTGCTTCTAGGAGTGTTTAACTCTTAGATGTAAATTATGAAGAAAATAAAATCACACAATTTCAGTTCATCTTGCAAACCTTACTTTCTGTTAGGACTCTTGGTTTGGTGATCAACAGCATGAAAAAGAATATTTGACATGTGGGCCAGCAGCTGCTTTAGTCAAAGAATGATCTGTGTGAAATAGTCAGGAGCTGTTGGTGAAATACACTGATGTTTCTGGTATTCTTAGTAATAGATACAAAAGAGTTTAATTATCAGAACTTTGCTTTTACAAGCAGTGCTTTCTTTTTTGAGTGATTTACATCTGAATCTACACAGACTCCAAGCACTGAAAGATATTTTTTTTAATAAGGAAGCTGTTTGGCTCCAATACTTGCTCAGATATGAAAGGTGATGCTAGTGAACACAAGCAGTCATCCCCCAGACTGGAAAATATTTTTCTTGGGTGTTATGATTTCTTGAACTTCCCAGAAAATCGCCTGCTGTAATCACTGCAAATACCAAAGCCCTGCCTCTGCTGTTTTCAGCTGTGCAGCGCAGGGAGTGCTGAACACAACGATAACTTCCCTGAGTGTCAGGGCTGTGCACAAGCACAGCTTTGCAGCTATGATGCATATGCAGAGGCAGAATCTGGAGTTAGATGCTCTGTAACAAGTAAAACCTGCAATAAAACCAAGATTTTGAAGGAGTTCAATTTTTTTAATAAGCTGAGATGCCTTATTTATGAATGTTTAGTTTTTTGCCATTGTGAGAGGGGCTCAATATCATGTTTTCAGACAAATTGTTGACTGATGATTTTTTTCCAAGAAATTCTGGCTTAAAAAGAGTGATTATTATGCACAGTAGGTATAAATGAATTATTTATCAAACATGTTTCTGTTCTCAGTGAAACCACTGTTGATCTGCTTTTCTAAGTGCTTTATTGTAGTAGTCATTTGCACACAAAGCTAGTCTTTATTTAAGTAAATGTTTATCAACATTTGTATGAAAAATGAAAGATTACAAATAGAGTTGATCATACTTTTTTGATAATGTGCTTTTTTTAATAAAAACTCTATTTGTAAAAAAAAAAAAAAATTCAATACCAAAGAAATAAAATCAGGTGTGGGAAGAGATCTGGTAAAAAAAAAAATATTGTCAATGAAGTTGTCTAGGTGGGTAGCAACAGTTGCTTTTGGATCATCCAGATTGCACTGAAGCATCCTGTCCAGTTTTTGCCTGCTTTTGGGTGGAAACCTTTCTGCCTTCCATACTGGAACATTTTCATTCTTTATAAAAAATAACTAAGAAATACTTGGTGCTGGGACTGTCATCCCAACTGATTTGCCTGCTCACTGACTGTTAGCTGTTCAGAGGCACAAAGTGCTGTTGTCAGAAATTTTGAAAGGCTTCAGTTTGTCTTTGCTTGGAATGAAAAGAAGTTTTTGCTGCCACATTCATGATGAAATATTTTGAAGGCATAAAAAGAGTTAGTGAACAATCACATAATTTCATAAAGCTTATATAGACAAATAATTTTTAGAGTACACCACTAAAGCAGTATTTTAATCCTGGAACAAGACATTAGAATTTCAGCTTTTTAGGGAATCATGGTATCATACTCATTTAGCTTGGAAAAGACCTCTCAGGTCATCAAGTCCAACCATTAATGCAGCACTGCCAGAATTGTCTGGCCTGTCAATCTCAGTCTTTTTATATGGAAATAATTCAAATAGTGCCATAAGCTCTAAAGGAGAGGACTGAAGGCAATAGAAGGCATTGGACAAATAGTGTTTCATGTGCAAGAATTTCCCAGGAATGGATAATTGAAAATGGGTTTTCTGTCCTCAAGTTAGCCCAGGCAAGGAGTCTGCTGGTTTTTTTGCTGATGGTGCACACCTGTCCTAGTGGATTTGTGACAGGATTAGTTTTGGTGTATTTCTTGGTAAATCAGATGAGCATGAAGGGAAACAGGTAGGGAGGGGAATGTGAGTCTAGTTGTGAAACACCAAAAGCATTCAAGTATGTTATTGCAATTAACAGCCATGAAGAAATCACTCCTCACTCTACCTTGCTTTTCCACTGAATTTCAGAGTCTGAAGAACAAAATATGGTTCTGTGGGGGTAAAAAGAGAAAAGCATGGGTTTAGTTCCTTATGATTTATGCCTTCTGAGTGGATACTACTGTATGTAACCAACTAAAGTGCAACTTAATCCTCTAGTGATCAGTAGAGACCAAGACTGAGCTATGAGTGTTAAGTCAAAAGAAGAAGGTTCCTTGTGAAGGTTTTAGTGTAAGCAAAAAAGTTCATCATGATCACAGGGGCTGCACAGACCTTCTTGGAATGAATGAATATAAATCTTTGTCTACAAAGAAAAATTAAAAATTTTGTATCACTTTTCTCAGAAGAATTCTAAATTACAGAAACAAATGTGATCTTAGTGCTCTCAACTCATTCACTTCCTCACAAATGAGTGCCACTGGTGCTATTTGGAGGCACTGCTTGCATTAAGGCAAGAAGAAAACTCTGCTTTTGAGGAGGAAAGGGGAGAGTGTTCCACCCCTGTCCCATCTGTTCCTGGGGAGCCTCAGGGGACAGGGGGCTCTCTCAGAAGCCTGAGGCAGGGCACGAGATTGGTGCTAGGGGCTCAGAGCCCAGCACCAGCAGATTCTCACATGTGGGCATGTGCTTTAACAGCGGGAATTAAATGTAACCTTTGCCTTACAAAAACTGAGTAGCTCAAAGGTCAGAACGCAGTACTAGAGAACAGCTTACATTTCAATTCAAGGTATTACCTGGTGCCTTAAAGGACAGAAGCTACCAGAAAAACATTTACAGCTACACTAATTAAGTCCTGCTGTGATTTGTAGTTCTGCTAAACAGCAATGCAAAAAACCCCAACAAACAAAAACTCCCACATTCTAGAAAACTGTCAGTTGCTAAACATACATGAAGGGATTGTTTAGCCAGGCTTTTTCACAAGCTGTCAGGCTGTAATAGGGAATTTGGAAAAGACAGATAACCCTTCCTCTACAAAGTTGATTTTGACTATGAACTTTAATAAAACAATTTACCTCCTGAGCACTTTCAGAGTGTGCAAAATCTCTTCTCAGTTGAAGTGCTCACTCTATATGGACGGACACGTCCAGTGATCTCTGAGATGGAATGAGTTAACTGCAGACAGGGACACAGTTTTTAAAGCACTGCATGATGTCGTTATTTTCCTATGCAACCACAGTAATAAAACCAGACATTATAGGAAGAATATCTTTGTTGCTGTGAGTTGTATAGAAAAAACGTAAGGAATTACTTCAGTGAGGGGAGAAAGGAAGCATCACATTTGATTGGTTGAGAACGAGCAATGTCTTTCTGAGCCTGTACATGTCATGCAAGGGGGAATGAGGTGCAATCAAGTGCTGTGATCTGTGAACCAGTCAGGACAAGGAATGAGCATGAAAGCCTTTTTTTTTCCCCCTGCAGCATGATACTCTAGTTGTGATGTAGATGGTGATTTGTAAAGCTGCGGCAGGAAGTGACAAATGGCAGCGCTGTGGTTGTCAGGGGGTTTGTTAGCACGTTCATGTGTGTCAGCCCCAGGAAAAGGATCAGAGTTCCTTGTTCTAATAGGGAAGACTTCCAAGAACTGTCAGCTGATTTCTGATAGCTGCAAGAAGACAATTAAACTAAATCGAGGACATTGTTGGGAAGTTTAAAAAGTTGACATTATGCACTGTTAAAAAAATTCGAGAGAAACTTGACACAAGCTGAAACCTGAAACCAGCATCATGACTTGGAGAGAGCAAAAGTTAGCCTTAGGTAGGCATTCAAAGAATAATCAAGTTTGTAGTATCCCTAGGGAGTAAAATAACATGAGGTGTCTGCATGTCAGTGTAATATATGTTATAAAATAATTCGTGCTATGGGAAAATAGAAACCACAGCATTTGTCAGGCAACAGGCAGTAACAAGCAAAGTGATAAGAATGGAGATTCAAACACCAGGAGGACACTGTCTCCAGAGATGTCTATTCCAAGGGATATTTCCTTCTCACAAGATTCCAGCAAGAGTCACTTGATAGACCTCAGCAAGATAATATTTGACACCAGAAGTTTATCTCAGAAGATTTTCACCTGAGAGGATTTCAACATTTCAGAGAAATATGGCAGCAAGAAAGAAAAATACAATAATTTGCTAACGAAGAGCCCCCTTCCTGAGCCAAAAAACCATATAAAATGAACCCCTTGGAAAAGATCTTTGGAAAACCCATGAGGACTTTGGTGCGATAGACACCAAAATCTTGGGTTTCCCCAATTCTGACCACCTGGCTCAGAGTCAAATTGCTTGTGGCTTTTTCCAAATTTATACTTTGATTACTTAATAAATTTATTTAATTATTAAATTGGAGTATTCATTTATGACATCAGCAACCCACCTTCACTCTTTTCCCTAAAAGAATGTTGGATTTTGGCATCATCTTCACCTCAAGAAGCATATTTCCTTGTTGCAAAAATAATTAGGGTGGATCACATGCACATGGAAATATATCACAAGAGAACACACTGCAAGAGAAAATCAGCAAAGGTTTTTTCCATGGTGAAAAGAAAACTTACACAACTGAAAAAAATTGAAGACTTATTGTCAAGAAAATTTGCACATCCAGAAAAATACAGCAGTCATGGGCATTTTAGAATGTTGCATAGCTAAGCACTGACTGATTTCTGAGCCTCTGTGGGTTGAGGTGCTCTGGATGAGGCTGCACCTTCTGTCCCCTCCAGGTGGGAATGTCTGAAGTACAGATGTGCACCGTGCCAGATGTTGCTCTTGGAGGGAGGAAAATGAGGACACTGTCTATTGCACACATGAAGTAGTGAATGTAATTTGGAGTTGTTAGTGGTTGTGGAAGAAGGCTTTGTGGTCAGTCTTTTGTCCCTGCACATCATTTCTGCAGTCTTTGTTAAAATGAAATTTCTTTCCCCTGCATAGCTCTATAAATGTGAAAACACCAAGAGAGTTCAAGTAATTTACTAAACGAGCACAGACTGAAATAAGAAGCTTTGCTTTTGCCAGACATGAACACCTAATAACACTGAAGAAACTGTTTTCACCAAGGGTCAAAAATGATAATGAACTTTTTCTCCCACTATTTCTGGAAATCTTATAACTTAACACAGATGAAATGCCTGGACATTTTCCCAGAAAGTCTCAAGTAAAATTATTTATTACCAATAAAAACAACATAGTGTTATTTCCCTGCTGCTGTTAAATTTAGAATTGATGGTATGAATAAAGTGAAGGCAATAGAAACTTCCTATGCCAAGATGCAAATTGAAGGAAGGGTTAATTCCAAACCAGACCGAATATTTAATGGTCTAAGAAAATGATTTAACTATTATAATACACAATAATCTGAATCAGGACAGCTTAAATATTTACATTCAGGAGACTACTTTGGAAAGGAGACTCTACCACCTATAAATGTAGCATTAAAGGATTTTCACACCACAGAGTGCATCTTAAAAGGACAGCTGGTTGTTTGCTGGACTCAGCTCCAAGAGCTCAATGTATGGCAACAGTAATAAATGAAGAGAGGTTGGAATCATTAAACAAAATACTGTCTCATTCAATCTGTACCGTTTATGTTGCAGATCTTGCTTTGCCT
>JAWWMU010000036.1:5399285-5447819 GCA_035048155.1 Cinnycerthia olivascens | reverse complement strand
CATCTTAAAAGGACAGCTGGTTGTTTGCTGGACTCAGCTCCAAGAGCTCAAGGTATGGCAACAGTAATAAATGAAGAGAGGTTGGAATCATTAAACAAAATACTGTCTCATTCAATCTGTACCGTTTGTGTTGTAGATCTTGCTTTGCCTTTCTTAGGTTTTTACCTATTTCTCGATGTACTACTTCTAGCCAACTTTCCTTTACCTTTTCCCTAAATGCAAAGGATTTCTCTTGATAGAAGAGAGCTTCTGCAATAGCTGCACTGGAATGGTTGATGGTTTATTCAGCTTCATAGCTGGGAGGAAGGTAGGCACATATTGTAATTTTATCTTGCTGTGTCAATAGTTGAGTAATATAAAATATTAATATATATTCTGAGAGATTCTTCATTTTTTCTCAGTATTTGATACACTTGTGTGAATGCCTACAAATGTCTGGGAATTGGTATTCATTCCTGCCCAGATGTGCATTAAAATTTCTGAAATCAATGCTTCCTCATTACAAAGAAATAAGCACTTCTTATCATCACCTTTTGAGGGGTGCACTCAGAGATGTGTTTTCCTATTGTGATGTTTATTCTGAAACTGATGAATATTTGCAATTTACTATAAATATTTTTGGAAAACAAAAAGAGTTCAAGGAATTAGAAGAAAACAAAGCTTGCTTATATTTCCCACTTTTTTCCTCTACTATTTGAGATCTGTTTTGAAGTGTGTCTGCCCTTGAGATGTCCAGACGGAAGAGACTTTGTAAAACTATCAGTCAGCTTAACATCTGGAGTCACCAGATGTCCAGCTTAGAACCACAAAGGGTTACTGACTCACAGTGCTGAGTGCACTACAGATGGCAGCATCAGGCCTAACATGCACATTCATAAAGATCAAATGGTACATGTTCCAAAAACAAATTCTTTCATTAGTGCAAGATGCATTTTTAATAGCTGATTATCAGAAAAAAAATAAACAATTACTATAATTTTAGAACTGTAGACATTTAACAATAGCTGTGAATGGACATTATAAAACAGTGCTGACACTCCCTTTGGCTCATAGTGGACAGTGCAGTGAAACTTGTGTGAGGTCGTGCTAGTTCTGCATTGGATTTTCCTTTCAAAAGGACTCAATGGAGGAGCACCTCTGTGGCTGCATTTTAGAGGATTTCTTATGCATAAGAGCAAAGCTAAAACTGACTTTTCAGGAAAGCACAGAATCGCTTAAACTCAATTCTGTTCTTTGTAAAAGCTCAAAGAGCACAATCTGGAGTCTTTGTTTCAGTTGTTCATGAGCTCTGCTGCTTTCAGCTAAGCCTTTCCTCAAATCCAAATTCACTAATATTCATCCCCCTCATCCCCTACCTTGTTTTCCAAAATCTTATAGGAAGTTTGTGATTCCTCCTTTAACTTAAACTTCCATTGTAGCAACACCTACGATGAGCTGAGGAAGCACAAGCCTGCCTGTTACACTCCTTTAACAGCTTGTCTTGCCTGAATTGCTTTTGATTTTAAAGCAGGGTGTAGGTCGCTATAGCAATTCTGTACTTGAACATTCAAAGGAGAATACCACTAAACCCATCACTTTATAAACTCTACAAACTTAAGTTCTTAGGCTAAAACTTTCAAATATATGTTTTAAATTGCATTTCTGGTGATGATTCATTTCAGTTGTTGTTAAGTTAATGAGTTAGTAAAATCAGAGAGTTGGGCATTTTGTGCATGTGTCTGAATCAAGATGCTTTCTCCCTGACCAGATTGTTCATAACAAAGAGAAAAAGGATCAATTTCATGCATGTAGTCTCAGGGCAAACTTGTCACTCGTGGAATAGCAATCTGAAATGGTGACAGTACTCACACCAGCTGCTTGACATCCAGGCAGGTGCAGGAGCCCTAGGAAATGTCAGATTTCCATCAGATGCAGCTTCAGAGAGCACAACTAGCTCAAAAGCTTTTAGGCACAGCCATCACCCCGGGCCATGGCTGACACCCCAGGCCACGTCAGCCCCTTGCTTGAAACCATTGCTGAGCTGTCACTTTAATAAATGAGTAGCCACTTCATTTTGATCAGCATTGTCAGGGCTTATTTCAAAAGTGATTCTGATTCCACTGCGCAGCCCAGCCCAGCCAAAGTCAATTGGTACAATTTCAAGGTGAATTTATTCATTCTTTATAAAAGTTCTATGCACGCATATATCAAGACAGTTGAATAAATTGAAATAAATAGACTTGGAGCTGCATAGACTCCTGGTAATTGAAATAGTTTCCCCTCAGTGTATTTGTAGTAATAATGCTACCTTTATGAAGACTGGACTGTCTACAGATGGGAAAGTGCGGAATTATCATATTGATAACATATTTGGAAAATGGAATTGGGCCTAATATGTTGAAAAGGATAGCTGAAAGTTGCCCTTGCCTTCATGAAAGCCTACAATCAAATGATGCTTTATAATTAATTCCTTCTTCCAAATAACTTTTCCTTTGTTTTTAATGCAGATATTAACTTTGAGAATGGAGACTCAGATTGATAATACACGAGAAATTGATTTCTCCAAAGCATGCTGTATGAACAGCCTGTTTTCTGCAATTTAAGCATAGGAAAAAAGCAAGTGGAAGAGGTCAAACCTGTAATATTTTAATTTCTTTTTCATGTTCGGTTGCTGTATTTATTGGTAGATCAGATTAGAATGAGCGTTGCAATATCAAATGTTCATGAGCTCTAGTCGTCTCCTTAGTTTCATTTTAAAAAAACCTACAAAATAACACTTTGAAATGTTGAAAATATTTTCCATTATTCAGAAAAGAACTTAAGGTGATAAAAGGGCATAAAAATGTTCTTGGTTTTCTACAGGGAGGAAAATGAATAGAAGTGAGGGAAACAGAAGGCATCAATTAGAAAGTAACAGTTCATTACTCAGGTGGCTTTTCAAAGTTGGCGAGTACATCATCTACCAGAAGTGCAATTCCGACATGAACCTCTTTTCCAAGTGCTCTCAGCAGACATTGCCAGGGCAATGGAGATTTTAGAAACTTTTCAAAGGAGGAATTATTGCTGTTTTTAATTATGCTTCTAATACAAAACCCCCCAAAACTCAGAGTAATTACTACTGCCATAAGAGATGAAGATATTCATTCTTTCCTCCTTGGTCTGCTGTAATGTCACCAAGAGCTCTAAAGGTGACAAGCTTCCTCTTTGGCATGGGGATCCCTTCACCTGTGTCCTGGTAGGTGGGAATTTGCAGTGACACCTTGCCTACAGGGCTGAGAGCTGGTTGAGGATTTATCCTTTGCTTTCCTTTCCCAAGGAGGAAGGAATGTGGGATTGTCCAGGCTGTAGCAGCTGCTCCACGAGCTCTCTGTTCTTGTAGCAGGGACTCAGATGAAGTTGGAGTCATTTGAATGACACAGTGGAGAAGACCCTCCTGACCCAGTGGGAGAGCGTGGAAAAGGCATAGGAAGAGCAGGGACCTTCAAGAGAGGCCTAGGGAAGGGAAAGGAAAAAGCCAATTGAACAGCACAGGAAAAGAGGCAGTGAAGTGACTGGTATTTAGTAATAAACATGTACTCAACTGAGTCAGGGAAGGTAACAAAGTGCTCAAATGTATTTTGGTTTTTCTTCTTACTTTTCATTCTCACTCATCTTCATACTGTCTTAATTACCATGTTAAGAATGAGCACGGGGATGATTGAGTGATGAGGTAGAACTATGAAGACGGGGAATTAAAAAAATTAGAATTCCAAGTTTTCCACAGAAGTTAGAATACAAAGAACTTTTTGAAATGTCAGCTCCAAAAGGCCATTTGTTTTATTTCTTTTTGAATCATACCATTTGAAGGTGAAGAAAAGATTTCTGACCTAATAACCTTGCACAGTAAGTTTCATTCTAGAGCAAAATTTTATAGATCATTTGAGTATCCCCTTAGAATCTGAAGTTTTTGTAGCGGCATCAGCTCCTCAATTGGAACAAACTGTGCTGTGCAATAGGAGAGAAATATATGTTTGACTTTGGGAGATTAATCTTTTTCCCAAATTTTGATTAGTAGGTGGCAGGACAATATAGCATTGAGCTGTATGCAAAGATAACAGATTTGAAATATGGCACTTTTACCAGAGTAGAAGATGAGGATGACTGTTGTAATCTCTTCAATCTCATAATTTCCTTGAGTTTTGGGCAAATCTGAAGTTACTGAAACCTCTAGGCAGGGTTTACTCTTTTGAAAAGCATTATACACAAATGTGAAATCTGCAAGTTTTAGTCCATTCTTATCTATAACTTGTACAGCTCAGGGGAACTGATCTACTTTTGGAATGTAAAGGAAAAATAGTGGAGTAGCTGCAGTAAATGTGCTGTAATTTATTTCTTATTTATATCACTTCTATACAGAGAGCCATCCTTACTGAATTGCACAGCTCCCAAGAGGCCACAGACAGCATCCACTGCGAGCTTGTGTTTAACACGTTTGGTAACGCTGTTACCTGAGAACAGTGCAATTAATGTACAGATCCCAAATGTTTGCATTTGAATGCACTGCCTTAGAGTACCTCGGGAGGTAGGAATGAAATAGTTCACTGATAATTCTTTCCAAACTTGCATGAAACCAAGGGCATGCAGCTTCAATGCCAGGGAAATATTTTGCATCTCAAGAGTGAAAGGTGATGGGTAAATGTTTTTTTCCAAATTAAATAAGGCCTCATTTGTGAAATTGTTTTGATTCTTTTCCTACACTAATTCTCTTGACTCCTGCAACCCCTAATAGTTAGGGAACTACATCTGAGCCTCTCAGGAATGTCTGTCAATATTTCTTTATAAAACCCTGTAAAACAAAGTCAGTTCTCACCATTCATTCATGAAATACTGTAATTTCATTCTCTTCATCATAGCTAATCTGGATTTATTTGGGATTAAAATCTGCCTTTATAAATGCCTGAGTATTTTACCAAAGATAAGACAGATTTTTCAGAATTTTAATTTCCCTCTCAAAAATGTAATCATTTTGATCCCCTGAAAAACATCTTTGGAAGTAAGATACAGATAGGTTTTCTGAAATTGAAAAAATGGTTCAAAAACTTAAATAAAAAAATGGAGAGATGCATCATTTAATTGATTCTTTTTCCTACTTCTCACTACAAACCTCACCAAACACTGAAAAAGCATTAAGATATCTTCATGAAGATGTTTTGGAATTGACCTATTTTATGTAGTTATTCCTATGTTATGATTTGAAGGTAAATTCATCTATATGCCTGAGCACACCTGGAAAGTAATGATGCTCTGCTCCTTTGATTGTTGGATATGCTTAAGGCAGCTTTCTTGGGCTGGCAACACTGCTAAATGTGTGGGCTTATGGTGTAGAAGTGAAATGAATTGTTAAAATAATACTGTACCCTAAGACTGTGTTTGGAAACCATTCCAATGCTTTCCTTCTCCTTAACTCCAGATCTGTTTGAAGCCTTGAGGGAACTTGGCAGAACTGACTTTTGTCACTGTTTTATTATTTCTTTAATCAACCATCAGCAAAAATTAGAAAAACCTCATCTAGGCAATAGCGAGCAAAAATACAAGGAAGGTGCCCATTAGTAATACACAAAATCCAACAAATTTTATATAATAGCCTGAGCAATCAGATAAATTAATTTTTAAAGCTAGTTGAAGAGAAAAATTAAATAGATGCATTTATTCAACCATGACCTTTCTGAGTTTCATGTCCACTGAAGTGTCAGTCCTGACACATTATTAAAAAGATCAGATTAAAATAGGAAGAAATTTAGCTAATGAAACTGCAGGGAAAAATTCTGTAATGTAATTGCTTGTTACAATTTTCAACCTTCTGTCTGCCACCTGCTATGCTCTAGTAAACTGTATTTTAGGAAAAGCCATTATATAATAACTTTTTATATTGTAACAAGATTATGTTTTCCTGCATTGACATTCAAGCACAAACATTTATAATTAACTCTGGGATTATGCCTAAGCTGTACCTCGTTATGAGTGATATAGCTGTTTTCAGAATGTGTACTGTACCATTGCCCTTTTTAGCTTATCTTTGGCATGAATAAATGTAAATTTTGTAACAGTGTACAGACAACAAAGAAATCAAAAGAATGAGAAACTATGAAAGGGGATTTGCCAGAACTTTGGTTTAATAATTCAGAATTTATTATCAATTAATGTTCTCTGTGATATCATCCTTGTGAAAAGGTGATTATAAAAATAATGCCATTTACTGGTCCCATACACTGCACTGTAAAAAGATGCCTTGATTTTTCTTGTTGTTGTTGGCTGTAGTTGTGCTGCCTTGCCAAAGGGTGAGTGGTCCTGGAGATCCTGCACATGGCTCCCTCTGCCTTGACACTTACTAAGAGACTGATTATTTGAGTAGTTTTCTCATCAATGTTTCTGCCAAAACCATGGTCCTTGTGAAACAAGGCACTTGCTGAAAAATTCAATGCACTATCTGATATCTAAAGCTGTTTGTTTGGTTTGAAACGGACAGTGTGAAAATTAGGTTATAAACTCATTATTTAAGCATGCCACGATGCTGTCAGGGTATGGGGTTCTGGAGTCAGCTGGCCAGCGACAAGGCCGAGTGTGAGCCAGCTGATAATTGCCTGACAGCTCTTCAGGAATTCCTCACACTTACTTTCTATGTAGGTGGCATGGTTTCAGTGAAGCACAAGTAATCTGGTCACTGACCCTGGAGCTGTGTGTGGGACCAAAGGTGTCTTGCAAAAATAAATATTATGTGAAGTAGGACCTGGTTTCAAGGGAAAAAGTCTGCTTTTCTCTCCAGAGCTGTGAGGGAATGATTTCTTTCTCTGAGCAAAAGGTCCTTCCTTCAGCACAATGATTGTTCTTTGAAGCTTTTTCTCTGGTGCTAAAAGTCTCTGGCATTATGGGATTTAACATCATCATTATCCAGCTTCTGGATTTCATACATCTCCCAGTCTAAACATTTCTGTATCAGGTACTGCAGTACAGATACTTTATAGGGACAGCTGACTTAGTTGATATTTTATAATTGTGCCTTTACATGATGGAGTTCTTTGGTGGGGAGTTTGTTTTGGTTGGGGTTGTTGTTGTTGCTGACGTCTTTGGTTTTGATTGACTTTTTTGGTTTTGGTTGGTTGGTTTTTTGGTTTTTTTCGTTGTTTTTTTTTTTTTTTTTTAATTGATGAAACCATTTGAAACTTGTTAAATGCATCCTGTAACTAACAGTATGGAAGGAAGGAAGCAGCTCTGTAGCTCTTTCAGGCTGTCGTGACAGCAGTTGGTGCCCCAACCTCACTTATCTGATGAGACCATTGCTCAGTGTTTGAATCCTGCTGTGGCAACATCACAGCTTTTAAAGCAATGACTCAAAGGAAGGTGGTCCTGCTCTAAGGAAAAGTGTATTTTTAGTGGGAATGGGGGGAGAAGGAGGCCTAAGAGACAGAACTGCCTGAGGGCAGTAAACAGATGATTAAAGTGGGATGCTCTTTTCATTATTTCTGGCACAAAGCAATGGGACAAAATTAATCTTCATAGCTATATCCCTGAGTGTCTTTAAGGTGAAAGAATATGAAACTGTTGAAATGTCGGCACTTTCCATAGGGAAAAAGAATAATTTCTTGACAAGGTCTACCTGTTGTTTCCCCAGCAAACACACTTGTGCACAGCTGTGTCCGTGTTTGTGAGGCAGGTAATCCTCCCGTAGGTGAAATATTTCAGGGCTTTTGTTAATCAAGGGTCCTATGGCCATGTGTCTGATCAGTGAGATTGTTTAATATTGTATCTTGCAACATTGTAGTATTACATTGTTACAAGAATTCCACAATACTTAGTCAAATTATAGCTACATGAAATGAAAATCTAGTGGAGATTAACTGCAGGAGTAGGTTAGGCAGACATTTTTACACTGACATGTAAATTTCTTTGATGTAATCTTACATTGCTGTAGAAACAAAACTAAACTAGATATTTTTGGATCCTACATTGTTCACAAGAGAAAAAAATACTCTAGTTTAAGGTTTGGTATGATTAATTCCGTATGTCAAGTGCAAAATGGTGCATTTCTCTTTTTACAGGAAAAACAAATGGCCATCAATTCTAGCACTGACTTCTGATTACAATTTGTCCTCTTTGTTTATTTCACAATTAGTGTACATAGATTAATAATTACAATTCCTGAACCTGATAATTTATGCATTAGTATTTAGCCCTTGTCATGTCTTTAATTTTTGCAATTAATTGTTTTAATAATGGAAAGGTTAATTGCACTATTCATCAGAACCGCTTGCTGTGAAACGGTAGACAAATAAGAATCTTCAAAGATAAAGGGCAGGCTGAGTGCTCTGAGCTGTCACTCCAGCTAGGGAATCTCACTGAAATAGCCCTGCAGCTTCACTCCGTGGCTCAGGGCTTGGGCATGTAAGCTCATTCCATTCAGACAAAGGGAATTGTACCAAATCACAGGTCATTAAACAACCCCAAACAAACAAGGAGTTATTGAACAGTCTCTGTTCTCATATCTGCATTGTCCTCTGGTCCTTAACACACACTGCTCTTCAGTGAGCTCTCAGTGCTGGAGAAAACACACGCAGAACATGATTTCAGGCTGCTCAGGACTCCTGTCAGGACCTGAGTGCAGTTTATATCCTGATTAATCCTTTGTACTACACGACCAAATTGTGTTGCTGCCTGAACCTGTCAGCCAGGTGCTGCTCAGTCATTAGACCTGAGATAAAGTAAATGCATAATTAACATGTGGTTATACAGATACAAAGTGCTTAATGACCCCTTATTCTTAAATAGGAATCAAATATGCAGGTGTAGGTAACTGCAAAAATTACCACACTGGGATTTAATTGCATTTTTATTTATTGAAATATTTACGTAGGAATTGACTCATTAAGTGTTTGCCCTGCTATATTGGTGCTAACTTTCCATCTTTTTTATACATACATAGTAAAGTCAGGAATAATGTGTGCTTAAAGGAGAAAATAAGTTATAATTCTAGAGCCAATTTGAGACATTTTAACACTGCTCTTTGGTGATCTTCAATCAAGCTATTGACAAATCTTGTGTGTTAGAAAATAAACATAAATAACTACTAATTTTTGTTAGACCACTGCCTTTTAACTTTCCTTCTTAAAGCTGTATTTCATAAGGCTTCATGTGATTACAACTGGACTGCGGAAATGCTCTCCTTATGGCTGTAATTAAGGGTCTCTCCATGTAAACATTTTTGATGAAATCTTTGTTCCATTGACATTAACATAAAACTTTTTATGTATTTTTCTGGGCATGAAAATTATATCTGTTTTTTATAGTTGCACACTTGTTTGATTTCTCTTTTTTCAGCCCAAACTCAGGTGCTTGACTGCCATTTGCAGCTGAACAGCACTTTTTATTCCAACCACAACACTTTGAGAAAAAGAATCAAATGCTTTTATTAGACAGCCTTCTGAATTCCAATGCAAATACTTTTTACAGATTGTGCATGTGTGTACATATATATTTAACATAAACTACTGTCGATTTTTCTTTCCAACCTTTTGCACAATTTTTATTCTTCCTGTGGCCTCATAGAAGCTGATATTCATCATCAAGGACTTCGAGAAATGCAGGACTGTGTTCAGCCACACTTTGTATATGATGAAGAATACGGGTTCCTTTGCTCTTGATGGATATTGATGGAGAAGTTCTCAAGTCTGCACTGGGAGGTCACAAAGCAGGAGGGGCAGGAGGCTGCTCTGGGCTGCAGGCTCCATCTCATGCTCAGCCAACACTGCTGGGCAAGAGTCCTCTTTAAACAGCAGAGTCTGAGAGCTGGGTGAGGAGTGGGGCAGAGCTGGGACGTGTCTGAGTCCCTGACATTGTGCAGGAACAGATGGGTGATGGCACAGGCTTCTCCCAGGATGGACCCCAGCTGAGGGATATGTGTCCTGCACCCTCTCAAAGGCAGCAGACCATGGGACTTCCACTGCAAATCCACCAAATCTATCAGTTACTGGTTTATTTTTGGGTTTGGTTATAAAGCTGGCAATAGGCTCATCCTGCTCAGCCCAGCCCTCTGTCTAACCATAAGCTGCAGGATGATGACCTGATTGTGGCCTTCGAGGACAAAACATTTTCTCTGTGTGTGCTGGAAGTGGAGCCATGGGTGCTCTCACTGATGGAGGGAACTGTTCTGGAGGGCCCAGGTGTTTCTTCAGCCCATGCTCTGCAGGGATGGTGTGGGCTCCTGCCTTGCTTTATAACAGAGCCTGTGTGGTGCTCTCCAGCAGGGCTGTCCTGGCTCTCCTTGGTAAGCTCTGAGTGGGTTTTGCAGAGTTTTATCTCAGCAGCTCTGGTCAAGCCTGGCTTCCTCTCCAGAAATGTCTGTATCACCTATTTTGCAGCAGCATTACTTGAGTGACTGGAATTACTTGCCTGCATTGAATTACTTGTTCAGTTATGGAATAGTGAGAAAAAACTTGCTTTTAGGTCATTCTTGGTTTTTTCTGTTACAAAGAATTTTGGTGAAGGCATAAATGTTATCCTAATTAAAGAACACAAATACCAAAAAAAAATTTAGCACCTATTTCTCCAAAGAGAAATAACACTGTACTTCTTTTTTCTACAGATGAGACATTTCCTATGACAACGATTTTTTGCTGCATGTATAAGCTGTTTTTAAAGGCACCCAATGAAAATCATAATACCACTTAAAAATAAAGCTTGCATTAAGTATTTCTGGTTGAAATGTTGTTTATAACAGCACGTTGCTCATTATAAGCATAATGAGCTTTTTTCCCCTCTGATGCAGTATGCTTACAGATCGTATGTCAGAAATTGAACTTTCTGATATTTATTAATACTTTTAAGTGACAAGCAAAAATTATGTATTGGAAAACATAACAACTACTTATATATATCTACTCATCTCCACCACAAATATGGATTATAAGCACCAAACAGAATGTTTTGTACTTTGGCTGTGCTGGTGCTGAAGGCATCAGTTAAATTAGAATCCTTTGATATGTTAATTATTTATTGTTGTAAATTATGCATCCTCTAAAATCAAAGAGACACATAACCTATAATTTATTATTCATTTAACATGAAAATTTGTCTTCATATAACAATTTCTCTGTTAGATATGGAGTTCTGATTTGAAATAAAACCTTTTAATGTGGGCTACAGTTAAAACATAAAAGAGATTGAGGTTTCTCTGAACCTGTAAAATATTCTCTAAGACAGTTTAACCCCTACAACTTCTTTACAAAGTTTCTAAGTTCACTGGGTGATGGGCAGTTATGGATTCGTTAGGCATTGGCTAAAGGTGATTGGAGTTTCCCTTGTATATCCATTGGTAAAAGATTGGGGGGGTGAAAGTGGATGCTATATATGTTTTCATACACAACAGATTTTGCAAATTGTGATTAGTTTTTACTTTGAGGAGGAAGCTGTGAAATTCTTGGACTGCGTCTGACTTGCTCTTTGCAGTTGTTTTATTCAGTTTGAAAGTTTAGAACAAAATTGTGGGTTTTTGAGTTCCAAACAAAGCAAAACAACAGGTCTGTGCTGCATGATTAGAACTCAGAGATATTTGTATAGCAGTAACAGAATTGTAAGCTTTCCCAAACCACCATTTCATGTCTTCATTTTCCTCTTGGTGCATTGTGCATTCTGTTTCTGTTGGAGCAGAATGTAAAGTAAATGCTGCCTTAATTGCTAAGATCTTGGAATTTCTTTAAGACTTTTATGTTCCAGAAGGGAATAGAAGTGGATGGGAGAGAGATGGCTTTGTTCCTGACTAGGAAATGGTTATGACATATTAGGAAATATGTCACACTCGTGCTTAACATATATTGAACACACTAAAGTCTTGGGGTCAGCAGAGAAAGAAAGAGTTCTTATTTCTCATGGTTTGTCAGGGAAAAAATGCTACATTGCAAAACATTTTATCAGTCTGAGTTTTAGTGTGAATAAAGAAGCATGACTGTAAGTGCAGTAGAACAAAGGTAATGGTTATGTTCTTTAAGTTTTTTAGAAGAGTCACTTTGATCTTCCTATGATATTAAATACCTGGGGAAATTTCAGTCTTGTTACTGAACTTAAAGCTGGTATAGAGTATTTGTAATAAAATCTGTAGAAGTACTTAATATAGAAGTGTTTACACCTAATGTAAAACCTTCATAGTTTCTGTGCAAGAACTGATTTTGGATAAGTGCCCAATACAGCAAGTATGTGATACCCTCCTTGGATTAGGCCGTCAGACCTTTGAGTTATAACAAAGGGATAGCAAAAAATAGGAGTGAAAGACAAATGTTCATTATGGGCAACTCATGTGATCTGATTAGATTAAAATTAGATGAAGAGTGTGAGATGAAGGAAAAGTCCCCAGACTATATCTAAATACTTAAATTTATTTTTTGTGCCATTGTTCTAGGCAAAAACAGTGGATAAAATCATCAGCATTTTTGAGTATCTACTGGAGTTCTTCCATGGCTGAGGGGGTCCCTTCTTTTGTGTTAATCATGCAAGACTCATGTGCACATTTCTAAATAAAAAAGAAGGAAATTTTTGTTAATGACATCCACAGACAATGGGGAACAAGGCCTCTGCCAGATTAAGAAAAAAAAGAAACATAAGATGATAACAGTATAGTTCTTGTAACAAATCCTGCCTTCTGTGTAGTTTCATCTCTTCAATGAAGAAATGCTTTTTTGTCCTCTATCTTTAAAGCTGCTTATGTGCACACTGATTTTGTTGAAGAGAAAAATGATCCAAAATAAGGAAGAGTTTTTCAGTACTTCTTGCAAGCTCAGCGGGGAAGCCAAGGTCTGTCAGGTCTGTTCTGCATGTGAAATATTTTGAATGACTCCAGAGCACAGCTGATGTTTCTAAGGCTTCTTTAAGGAAAGGTCAATGCAAACTACAAGAAACTGTAAGCAGTAAGTCAAAATGAGAGAAAAAAGTGTATTCTTCCATTTTTTGGTTATGTTAACAAGCTCAGCTCTCCGGTGCCTATAATGGCCAGTGTCAAATACAAATATAGCAACCATCTTGTAGAGATAATGCAAGGGTTTATATACATAAGTGTAAGCTCTCTGTGTGCATATACACCCAAGTTTTGGTATAGCTGCCTGCTACTATTCTTCTGTTTCAATTAGCAGTTGCTTTTTCTCTCTTTCAGTAAGTTTTCCTACTAGCTTAATAACAAGCTTATTTTTTATGAACTAAAAAAACTTTTTTTTAATGCACTTCTCTGTAAAAGGTGAACTGATGTTAGCAGCTTCTGGTATTCTGTTTGGTTAGTTGCTATTAACACAATTGTTTAATGTTGGTACATTTGCACCACTTTTTTATTGAACTCTGGTGTCCCTGAATACTATGCTGGAAAAAAGAAATCCCTGTCATCAAATGATTTTTTTCCTATAACGAAAGGTAATAATGTTATCTCATAATCTAAGACTATATTCTGTGTAATAAAAATCTTTATAATGTTAAACCTTCATATTTATTACACGTTCCATCTTGTTGCTAGCATTCCTATTAATGCTTCACTTAGCAAGGCAGAAATGGCACTTCTGATCTTCATAGTGTTAGAAAAGAATGAAAAAACTCTTTGTGCACAAATCACAAGAAAACCTAACTTATCTGTTACAGAGCAGGGAGATTAAATACGTGGCCATAAACTCCTTGCAATCATGGTGACTGAGTAGAAGCTTCTTCTGATTGCTTTAATAAATCCTTTAAGTATGCTTTCAATCTCTCAATGATTCCTGACAAAGCTTGTATGCTCTTGTTGGGCATCTGCCTGCATCTAAAGTTCCAGTTATGAATATTTTATATGGCTTATCACGGCACTTGTGTCACTGGTTCAGGAGTTGCTGGTATGCCATTTGTCAGGGCCTGTTAATGCTGTGCTAGGCAGAATAGGGGAGGGTTGGATAGAGAGTTTAGTAATCTACTCTTTCATTTCCTTTTATAGAAGATATAAAATAATGATTGTGAATGATTGATGAGGTGATTGTATTTCACAGATTTTGAGATGCTGGTCCATTAGTAAAATCATTTTAAGGAGTTATTTTATCTTTCTGTGTGCAGAGATGAGGTCAGTGGTATTGCAATGGCGTGGTGCTGAAATGAGATACTGGACACTCTGCTGTACCTGTACCTGCCTGGTTTCTCTCCTGAGGGAGGAAACTAGAGCTGAACACACGAGTGTCCTTGTGACAACAGCTGTGTTTGCATTTAACTGTTTCCTCTTTTCTTAGTCACAGATATTTAGACAATTAATGCTACTTAGAGCCCATCTGTAAGAATACATTTCCCTGCCTACTGAACACGTGCCCACCTCCTTTCAGGCACTCCTGTGCTTACTGTATCAATATTAGGTACAAATGAATAATGAAACAAAATGGAATTTTTTTTGGTATCCCTTTGGCATTCCTTTCCAGGAATACTTCATCTGAAGGAGTTTATAGCCAGCATTTCTTGCAGAACAACATATTTTAAGTCAATGCTAGTAAATACCAAATGCAAATTTTGGACTCCTAAGTGAGACTGTTTTCAAAACTAAACTGGTGGGTTAAATCTCTGGGAATGACATGAGTATGTATTTTTTTCTGGTATAGATCCTGCATTATGTGTCTGAACATTTGTGGCACTTAACCAAGTGGTTTGGGTTAAAGAAATTTGTGAGTAAAGTAATAAACATTGAAGCAGAATATGGAGCTAAACAGTGTAATGGCATGCAAATAGAGAAGAAAGCACTGTAGGAAAAGTGCTAATGTGTCTGGGTACACGACTGAATTGGGTTCAGTAGTTCAATGAGAGCATTACCTGACTCTTTACGTTTGCTGCTGTTGTTATATTGGCTGATGCCTACTTTGGGCACACATAGATAGCAGATCTGTGTAATTATATATTAAATCAAAGTACCACTCACCTTCAGGTTTTTGTTTTTGCCTGCCATTATTTGTTTTGGTAGAAAACAGTTTCAAGAAGAGAGCTGATAAGAGATATCATTAACTTGTAAAGAAGATGATGATGCATTTGGAAATTAGAGCTAAAACAAGCCTGTACCTTAGAGAAACTCCCTTGCAGAGTTGCCAGTGGCTGGATTAGTTCCTCAGGTCTGTGTTCAATGACCCTCCTTCCTTCAATATGAACCAGTTTCTTCACCACAGTTTCATTTATTGAGGCATTTGTTCCAAATGTGTTTATTACCTTCTTTCAGAGTGAACTCAACTATTCAAAATTAATTCACAGAAATGAACTCTTAGTTTCCTATACTTTCTGTATTCTCAAAAATGGGATATTACTATATGAAAAGCAGATTGAAAACTGTCTATTTTAATTTGACTGTGGTTTCAACAGCTGAGATAGCACTTAGATGAACAAGAATAGTTACATACATAACTCAGGAACATGAAATTTGTATTTCCTTCTTGCAAAAAAGAAAGGTGTATGTAGTACTTGAATAATACCACGTGTCTAAAGATTTTGGTGAATATCATCAAATCACTGAAGATATTTGAGTGAATATGGAACTATGAAGATGATGCTTTCTGATTTTCACAATGGAATTACATGACTGGGATAACATAGAAGATATGTAAAATGAGTGTATAGGTTCCAGAGATTTCTGTGGGTAAAATCTAACAATAATGTTAGCTAAAATCTCATGATTTTTCAAGAAACTGACAATATAGATAAAAATATTTTTCTTTGTAATTGCTTATAAAAGGTGTAAACTATTTTGTAGGGCCATGCTGGAGGGTTCGGTGTTTGTGGGGTATTAGCTGGTTTTTTTATTTGGTTTTGTTTTGGCTTTATTTTATTTTTTTTTCCTAGTAGCGAATTAAAGTTCAACATGCAATCACATAAGAAGTTTCACAAGTTTAGATTCTTTGAAATAGCAACTCTTGAAATGGATAAATTCAAAAATTATTGAAGTCAATTACTTATCAAGACAATTAATGGAATAAAATCATAGCTATTAAAATGCATTGTCTCAGCCCCTGAAGTCAGTTATTATCTCCAATTTTTAATGTAATTTCATGACCAGTTCTAAATCCACAATTAAATGTGTCCTCTCAACCAAAAACTGATTGGGAGCCTAACCATCTGACCTCAAGGATCTTAATAAAGTAAGAAAATTGGTCTTGATTTGTGCTTGTGATGGCTGAGGCGAGGAGAGGGCTGGCAGCAGCCCCATGGCAGGGGCTCTGCTGTGTCTGTGTGGCTGTGCTGGGAGAGCTCTGCTCTGGCAGCACACACTGAGGGCTGCTCTCGTCCCCACACTCCACACAGCCAAGCCCTTTTTGCTTGGGCTAAAATCTGTTCTTTTCTGTTCTCACTGAGGGAAACTTCCCTGCTGTATCTTCCTCATCCTGCTTCCTCGGTATTCCTGCTAAGCCCAGCATTCCCATCAGTCTGTCTGGTTGAATTTCTTCCCACAGCCCTTCCTAGGGTGGTTCCACACATTTGAGGACTGCTCTTTTCCCCCCCAGGCCCCTTTCCTCCCAGTCAGGCTGATAGGGGCTGTCAGTTCATGTTCTCTGATCCCTCCAGCTGCCTGACTTCTCTAGAGCTAAGCCAGGATCCTTCCCTGGGATACTGATAGCTCTGATAGAGAACTGTTATTATCTATTTCCTGCTACTAATAGATTAGGTATCAATTACTGCACCAAAATTGGTTGTGGGTCAAAGTGTATTTAGAAGTGCATTTTTTGGGGTATTATATTTTAGAGGTAATGAATACCAAATTTAATATGTTGTACTTGAAATTTTAACAGCTGGATGAATGTGTATATGTTATAATACTCATGAACATTCTCCAAAGAGAAACATGTCAGTTCTGAGGTATTCAAGTGTGTATGCAAGTGTTAGTTGGCTTAAATGTTTTTCTTAATATTTTCTGTATTAGTTAACTTTTTAACTGACGTTGACAGTGTTTTCATAAGTGAATGCCAGGTAGAAGGAACCTAAACTCTCTTCCAGCTTTTTAAAAAATATAATGTGCACATATAAGGAGAATGATACATAATGAATGAAACTCCATGGCAATGTACTAGACAAGAACTTAAGTATTTCCTTAACAGAAGAGCATCCATGGAGTGATTGAGAGTTCTGCTGCTACTAACAATAACAAAACCCCCAAAAGGTCTCATTCATTATTTTATTGTACAATTCACAATGCTTGAGGTCATGTAACCAAAGTCCTTGGCTTGAGTAAGAGAACACTTGATATCTGTGACAGCATGGTTGGAGAAGTTTGAAGTCATAAATATGAAAAGCTCCAAACCCAAAAGTCAACAGAAAGAAAAGCAGTGAGCCTAATATTTGTACCCTCAAATTTGTTTTGGCATTCTAGAAATTCACTTCCTGCTCTGTTTGACAGGTAACCATAGGCAGGGGGTTAGGACAGCTATTCTGGGATCTCCTCTATTTCTCCTAGAAAAAAATTATTGGGGAAATGTAACTTTATAATGGTTTTACAGGTTACTTTGAGATCTGGAAATACCTCACAATATACAGTGAGATAGGTCTTTTTTTTGCCCACTGCATACTTACTCTTTACCATTGTGACTTAAATTTGATTTTGGGCTGATTTTTATTGGTATGCCTGGTGAAGAAGGTCCAAGTCAACCTGTACTACTACTAGAGGACTGTTATTTCTGTAGTGTTTTAATTGGAAGCCCAATAAATTTACTATTGCCCTGACTGAAACATACTCTCACTTTAAGTGAAGATTCAATACATGTGAGGTTCATAATAGAGCTTTTGGAAGAAATAGTTTATTTTGTTACTGGTTTGATGCAGATATAACTGTGAGTTTTCTCTACTGGAGACCAGAAATTAAGTTTCTCTGGGATCAAAATTTCTTTCAGGGAAAAGATATGGGAAATAATGGAAAAGTTAATATAATTAGGACTTGTAAAATATTTTCCAACAATAATCTCCTGTGGGATGGCAGGCAGAAGGAGCATGGGCTCAGCTACTGTGGGTAACTGAGGGGGAGGGCACTTGTGCCTTCAGCTGTCCCCACGAAATCCTCTCTCTGTGTGAGCCCGTGGTGACACAAACTGCTTGGGCAGCTCGGGGTTGGCTCCTTTTCCCTGCTCTCTGCCCCTGGGTATCCCTAGCCCAGAGCTGCATCCACCCTGCCACAGCAGCACCTCCCTGCAGGGGAAACCAGGCTTTGAGCCAGCTGCTAAAGCTGCACAGAGGAGAGGGACCCTGCTCAAATAGATGGTCTACTCTGAAAGATGCTTATCTGGCTTGAAATTGTTCTATGTGTGAATTTTAAGAGCTTTAGCAACTCATGTTCAGTTTTAATACTTAAAGTAGCTTACATTAAATGCACATAGCACTGAAAAGATTTCATTTGATTTCACAGTAGTAATGAGTATACAACAGTGAATTTTTGTACACCAGTAAAATGGTTCCTTTGATTTAAAAAAAAATAAATTAAAAATTACTATATTGGTAGCTAATGTATCATTTCCTCAAACAAACTTAGCAGTTATTGTCTAGGCTTCCTCCTCTGAAAGCTGACTCATGTTAGCTATCCCTGCATAATGCCTTGTGGGGGACTGAACAGAAACCCAAACTAATGCAAACATTTCTTCGGTCTCATAAAATGATTAGAGTTGATGTAAAAGGACTCATTAAAATTGAAAACGTTAGGATCGTTAAAAAGCCATTAAATCACCTCACTCCTCTGATTTATTTAACAATAATCATATTTGGCCTCTGTTTTAAAGTCACAGAGTCCCATCTTTTGTCTCTAATTATTGGCAGTCACCCACCATGCAGCAGGAGGACATGTTCATGATAAATTCATTCTTTTAAAGACTTCTTTTAGGTTAATTCTTCAGCCTTTGCAGATCCTGCTGCTGCAGACTCTTTGGCCAAATGCTTAAACATAAGCATAAACAGATCAATTGAGATCTGCAGAAGTAGTTGCTTTCTTAAAGACTAATGTTCAGGATATCAGGGCTAATTAAAATAACCCACTCTGAATTCTACTCTTACCTTAATAGATCATATTTAATTCCAAGTGCTTTGCTTACAAATGACATCAGGATTTGCTGTAAAAGCTAAAGCAGATTCTTTGGAGCATACTTCAGCTCCTATGAAAAAAGCCCAAATTTTCTTTAACCCAACATAGAAACAGAAATCTCAGAACATGGTGGAAAAAAGAGACCTTTATCACAATTCTGGTTTGATGTTGGTCCTTTTCACTGAATGACTCATACATTTTTAAAGATTGACTTTAAATATATCTGCTGTCCCATGGAGTTCGTGGAAGCTATTCAAGTACCTAATGAGGAAGCATATTTAGAGGTTTTTTTGTGGAGAACTTGACTTTTCAAAAGGCCCTTTTATCTTTATGAAAAGGCCCTTAATTTCAGCAAACAATAATAAAAATAAAATCATTTATGTTTCTTTATTCAAAGGAGGATACTAGTACTTTTGAAAAAATGTTGCAAACGGGTTGAAAATAATTATTTTGGAAAGATTGTGCTCAAATTACTGATGGAGCTGTCAGACATACTGAGAGGAACAAAGGCAAGTTTTTAATAAACATTTTGTAAGTAACTTGTACATCAGTTGTTAATTTTGAAAGGCATCTCTTTAGAAGACAAGGGTTACTCACAGAAAAGTGAGAGGAGTTTCACAAAATAGTCTCTGACAAGAACCCTCTGGAAAATCAATGTTTAATGTCTTCCTGTAATTTAGAAAGCTATAAATAAACGCACACATCCCAGGAGTATCTCTAATTTACCTTCCCCAGTGAATTCACTGCCCTGGGTTGCTCGTTAGTAAAACCAGGAATAGGTTTCAATCCAGGACAGCCACAGTTATGGCTTCTTGTGGGCATGGCAAGGAACCACATTCCACAGTTTGTGACTGTTTGTAGAGTGATGAATTGACTTCCAGCCCCACCTTATCCAAAAGTTCAAGGTTCATAAGAACATAATTCCCCAGTGGTTCATATGCAGTGTACATCTTGGGCTTTAGAAACAAGACATTTAATAAAATTTCTTGTTTTTCATAACAATTTCACAGATACTTAAGCCATACTGAGTCTAATCCTTTCATTCTTAAGACCATCATTTTTTATGTCTAATATTTATTGCACTTATGCTGTGTATTAGTGCTTTCTTTTACACTTGTTTCCATTTTATCATCTTTAATCACTGCTATGTAGACACTACATCCACAGCTTTTTGCTTTTTGACTGTTAAAACATCAAAACTGTCCAATCACATTAAAACTAACTCATATTTTGGACCATACATTGTATTACAGCCTGAGCTTTATGTTCTGAATGTTTTCCTGAACATTTCTCCAAAAATTATTTTCAAGAAAAAGAATGGTGGATGTGTTAATGTTTCAAATTACAGAATTCAGAGCAAGTGAGGTGCTTGTCTGTGATAGTTGTAGGGATAGATAAATTCTCAGAAAGGAGTGTAGATGTTGGACCAATCAGCAAACACCTGTTAGCTGCAGTTTTCCATCTAAATATCTCTAAGTGTATATTTGGAAATTCAAATTCAACTCAGAGGCTGCAACTTTAGTATTTAATAATAGAAAGGAATGTTTTCAGTTTTGAAAGGGTACATGCCAGGGGAGCTGCATTTGGGGAATACTTGATGGGAAGTCTGCTCCTCATGTTCTATAATGAAAGTAGCAGAGTTTTAATAGAGAGTTATTCTTTTATGTGCTCTATACAGCATGATCCTAATAGGACATAGAGCATAATTCCTAGATGTTTCTCTAAGGTTCCTCAAATCTTTTTGGAAATCTAGATGCAAAAATAAGATTTTAAAATTCATGGTTAATGGTGAGTTCTGTAAGATTTCAGCCATTTAAAGCAGGGCAGTATAGCTCTGGTTTCACGTTTGGGGACTGTACCAGATGATTTATCAAACCTAGGGGTGGTCTCTGGCAGTTTTCTGTATTATCTGCTTTATTTTTTATAAAACAGCACACTATTGTTTGCTCTTCCTGATATTATCCCTATGCATAATTTTGCTCTTCTCTTCCTGCAGATCATTTGGCTTACCATGTAAATCTGCAATGAGATAGGACAAAAACTGCCATAGGTAAGTGCTTCTTGAAACAAAAGGTACATGTCAATCACTTCCTTCCAGGAAATCAAATGGACTTTTTTTTGAGTGTTGCTATAGTGAGAATTCATGGTGTGCTGCTGATAAGGTTGTCATTTCACTATGAAATGCTTCTGGCTGGAGCTGTGGTTAAAACATAATTCATTAGAATATTGAAAAAAATATATATTAATACCAATTCTTTCATAAATATATTAATAACAATTCTTTCATATGCTTACATTTTCTAGTCACTGAAGGGTGTAGTAGTTAATGTACCAATTAATTGAATGCCAGCTGCTGGTTGGACTTGTGTTAACATCACAGGACAGGTTCTCTCCTAGATGTCATTGTCCTTGTGACTGCACTGCTCAGAACTGGGATGGCCTCAGGCTAAACCCATGTTCAGCAAGAGAAATTCTCAGGCATTCAAATCTGGGATTTGCAGGGGCAGAAATTAAACCAGAATACAAGAGAGGATTGTAGAGCTGAACCTGTCCGATCAGTGCTCATGTGTGTCCTTTTATAAAGCTACTGATGTTTTAAAATGTAAGAATGAGAGAGTAAAAAGCACTGGTTTGGTGACACCCTGGTAACATTCACATTGTGCGTGTCAGAGATGCCTGTGGAAAACACGGGTAACTTATGAAGACTAAATTTTGTGAAGATTAAACTACTATAAAGAAGCATGGTGTCATATAGAAAACCTGACTGAATCTCCTTTCAGCTGGTGACCCAGAAATTTAAAGCCATGCAGCCTTGTAGAATTTGGAGAAGGATTCCTCTTCAGAGAGCAATCAGCAAAAGCCGTGCTTTGTTTTAAATCCATTTCCACAGAAATATTCAGGTTTTACTTGGCAAATTGTCTGGTTTTCCTATGGATTTTATTTATAGCACATTGGAATAATCCGTAATCTTTTGTCAGTTACTGTTGAGGTATAGTATTGTAGAATAAAGTTTAAGTTTGAGGATAAAGCCAAGGAAGCACTGCTTCAAAAGAGTTTTGCTCTCCTCCATTCTGCAGAGCAGTGCCTGGGTCTCATCATTAATGGCATTTGTTATAATAAATTAGAGAGAAAAAGAGAGATCAGAAGGCCTTTGCACTGGGCATGTTAGTTGTACATATATGACTGATAAGGCTAATGGACTAGTTTTTTTACAAGACAGCCACATGAAAAATGGATGTGCTTTGTAACAATTGATATTAAACACCTCTTCTGCCCTTTGTGAAAATTAAGGTAGCTGCTTTTTCTGGGCCCAGCACAATGCAAGATGGGCAAATTAAAACATTTATTTTTATACTAACTTGTGCTAGCATACTGGAAGAATAGATACAGGATCATAAATGACATAGTCATAAAGGTGAGGTCCTAATTTACTTCCCAGTTTTATTTCGGCTTACTTTTCCATTGCCGGGAGGCATAAAAGTTACTGAGTTATACTACATTCACCTCACGCTGGTCTCCTATCAAACAGAATATCAGTGGAACACCTCCACAGAGCTCTCTACATGAAATTGTCCTTTTGTATGTCTCATAATCGGCTGCAATGTGACCAAGCATCTGGCGGTGACAAGCAGATGTCTTTGATTTATTGGCTAATATCACTGCTTGTTAGTGGATGGTTGAGCAGGAGACTAAAAGAGCATAAAATCAGAGAGAATAAATTATGAAGGCACCGAACTGTGGCATTATAAACTCCTCCTTGTCACAGCTGTGACATCTCCTAGGAAATGTGGAATGAGAGAGACATCCCCTCTTCAAAGGCAGTGGCCACTGTCTAATGATTGTGAATAAAATAAAAACTCCAAACAAACAGCTGATTTCCACCAATATCTTGCCTGAAGGGGTGGTTTTCTCCTGATTAAGTAGTCTGCTTCTAAACTGTTGATCTGCTGGGAAATGGAGTTGATTAGCACCTAATTCAGAAGTTTGGGAAACCTGAAGGGTGCTGGGGGTAAGAGTGATCCCTTTGCCGCAAATGGAGATGGTTTTCTTTAAATTCTGTCTAAAAACTTTTAACATTATTAGTCTTGTAAATAGGAGAGTATTGTGCAGAACGGTTCCTTGTCCCTGGAAATGCATGGGTAAGATGGGAATTGGCTTTGCAGGCTGTGCTGTGTTGTTTTACTCACAGTGGTGGGTGACTGAGACATTCAGGTCTGCTCTGCATTGCAGGTTCTTTGTGGGCTTCACAGGAGGATTGCAATGGGGTAGCTGTGCAAATACACGACAAAAGTCTCCAAATTAAGGAGTCCTCAGCATTCTTAAATGCACTTGCCATTTTGTATCTGCTTTAAATAGTGAGTACCTACCAAATTAAACAATCTGTGTGACTGAACACAATGTCTCTTACAGTCCCTTGGGACAGGAATGCAATAGATCTCAGCTGTTATTCATTGCTGACAATTATTTTGAATTGCAGAGTAGTGATAATTGTGACTACTGAGAATGTCAAATAAACATTATTTATATGTTTATTCAATAAATCATCTTGAAGTATAAAAGGAAGAAGGTACTCACTATTTCACTCCTGTGCAGTGCTGAGATGTTAAACTGACTAATGGCAACAAGCCATGCAGTGATTCAGCAGGAAGCCATTTAAGAGTTATGATACCTTCAAAGAGTAACCATGGACATGACATATGGAGTTGAACGTTTTATTTTAAATATTTATGTAAATATTTTTCTCCTCAAGTGATAGACTAAGAATCAATTTAAATGGCAATATCAAAGGTTGTGTTTGTTTCCATTGACAAGATTAATTTTATTATTTCAATGAAAATCCAGTGTTCTTGCATTTTCCTTTAACCTCTTTGATGTTAGATAAGCTGCAGCCATAATGAGGAGACATTCCTTGTGCTTTTAACGAGCAACACCAGTAACTGGCTATGACTAACTGAGAAGTGAAAGAAAACTTTTAAGGGTGCCCATTGGAACTATTTTGGCACTGTGGTTATCTGAGGGTATTAGCCTGGAGCAGATCCTGGGAGCTGCAGAAAGAGGCTGCACAATTAAAAAGGCAGGAAGGAGCTGAGTGGTAGCTCTTAGTAAAAGGAAAGAGGAGCTCAGGCTAATGACACGAGACCCTCAGGCAGAAGGAAGTCAGTGCAGTTCTACACAGCAGTTACATCACAGTGCCCTAAAACCATTTCTTCAAGGATTTCAGTCTACAAGTGCAAAACCCAGGAATTTTCTGAAGAAAATGTTTGTGCTTGGGTTTTTTTATGGTTGTTTCTTAAATTTCTTAGCATTCAGGAAGAAAGTCTTCCTAATACTCATGATCAAAAATATAATCAAAAGATAGTTGATATGTAGCATCACAAACAATAAAATATATCTCATACTAAAATAAATGTAGGCTGTAGGCTTGATAAGAGTTGCGAAGAGGAAGTCATAATGCTTAATGTTTCAATGAATTTCTATGAGTAGTTCTTTTTAATTTTAAATTCTTTTTTTCAAGTGAGAGCTGTTCTGTCTAATGAATTTGAATGTACTGAAGAGATTTGAAAGGATTTCCTTCATGTTCACTTTATTTCTGGAGCAGTTCAGCCTGTTTCAGCTTGGAGTTACAAAATGGAACAAAGAGGAAAATCTCCATAAAATATGCATACAATTTTTAATAATGAGTTCCAAAAAACTCTCCTATAAATAAGAACTGCTGATCACATCCCTGGTTGAATTTTCTGTAAGAAGAAAAGCATGACACCTTGAGACAGAATTATGTTGTTTTTTAGACAGTGGCTGTGTGTCAGTTAAAGCATTTCTGACAGTAAAATACATGAAAAAGCCACAAACACACAGAATCTTGAAAGACAAATGAGATGGAAGATAGTCTATTAATAGAAATCATAAAAATAAATATCAGCCAAAACAAGTGCTCCATTCAGATTGTTAAAAAAATCAACTTGTCAAAAATGTCATAGGCATCAGGATCTTATTGAATAAACTTCGCTTTCTCTGAGGTGTTGCTGCTCATCATAACGAAAAATAGGAGAGAAAAAAACCCTAAAAATAACTTGGGTATAGGAAAAGTAAAATACGTAAGAGGAGAGATTTAAATTTCCAAGATGTGCTGCTTCAAAAATAAGAGGTCTTTCATTTAAGTATATAGAACTCAGGAAATACCAACTCAGTGTGTAGTCCCGGCAAAATCTGTACATAAACTGGGCAGGGCACTTAGATATTTCTTGGTTCACCAGCCATGCAATGGGAATTTCAACTGTGTTGTCACTTGATGCAAATTTGTTTTACATTTTGCCATCCCTACAGCTGTTTGCTGTTTGGTGGCAATGTGGCTTATGAACATAACAGTTCTGCTTGTATTCTTCAACTGTTAGGGTCTATAAATTCTTTGTGATTTAGTACTTTTAAGGATAAGTGGTTTGAAATGTACATTCAATGAAAGGTGTTTGAACAATTCAAAGGAGCAATAGTTGATTTTAAACAAAATGCAAACTTAGATGCAGAGTTATTTGTTTTGAATTATTAGAGAGAATTCTACGTACTTGTAGGAAATAAATAGAATGTACTTTTCTGAGGTTCACAGCCAATATTTATCTTGAATTTTCTAATGTTGTTTGCTATCTGGTGACAATCATTTTCTTTTATTCCGACAATTATTTGGTCAGACAACAATTATTTGGTATCTGTTCCTGATGAGATTATTTTCTAGAAGTGTCTATAAAGAGGTGGATGCAAACAGCAGGTTATTTTTCAAGTTTTTATTTAATTACCTGGAACATTCTGGAGGTCTGAGTAGATCTGAGTGCCTGAGCTTAACATAGACTGTGGACTTTGGTTCACAGTATCCCAACTTAATGCCCATTGTCTTGTGCTGGAGATACTCAGTTTACATAAAAACTTAGTTTTATGAGGTCAGAAAGAAACTGTAAATATGTTTGTTTTAATACATAAGGAGGTGGAAAACTCCTGCAATCCTTGCCTGAGTGGATTTCTATTCAAAACTATAAAGACATCCATGCTATATTAGCCAATACTTTGGGTATTGAATTATTTGTAGAATGCCTTAGAAAATGTTAGTTCCTGATTCCAATCAGGGGAATTCTCAGGGGTTTTGTTTAGTCTTTTTTTTTTTCCCCTTGCTGCAGTTTTCTCTGCTTTCCAAGTGAGGTGTGTGTCTACTGCTCATGGGAAAGATATCCCATAAGACACAAGAGAAAACTCAATGATTGTGCAGACAGCTCTCAAGGCTTGTGTTTTTAAGAGTCTGTAAATCACTCTCGATACTGACCTCATATTATTGCTTTTTTTACTTGAAATTATTATTTTCATAAATCATGATTAAATGTAGCTAGTGGAGAGATGCTTTTCTAATGGGCAGTTCAAAGCAGAAGTGATTCAGGATGCTCTAACTTACTCTGTGAAGCAGTGGAACCCCACTGGCTTTATGGCACATCTGGTGCCTGGACTTGCTCTCCTCTGTCTCTTGGTGCACAACACTCTTAATACAGTCAATGCCAATATTAGACATGACATTTTCCTTCACAGTTGCTCAAAATGAATGAAACATTCTACCAAGCAAGAATGGCAGGACTTTATGCTGATGTAGCCCTGCAGTGGCTGCTCATTTGCTGATAACCACAGGTTTGAAGAGAGTGCTTTGACTCGGGCTGTCCCCAGTTTGCGGCAGAGCTGCAGCAGCCACGCAGGCTCCCCCGAAGGGCAGACTGATGTGATTCATCAGGAGCTCAGCACCCACCCAGCTGCACATGCAGGTGGAAACAAATCCCAGCAGTGCAAAGACCTACATCAGAGGGGAAAAGCATTTCTAGGCTGCCAATCCCCTTATCCTGTGCAGGGTTTATGAAGAGATTATTTAGCTATGTACTATAATTTGAGCTTACTTTTCAGATCATAGAAAAGGCTCCATTATGATGAGAAAACTTTCACCATCAGGTATTAGTCACTCTTCAGCATCTTTGCAATTAAAACATTACTATTGCAGAGTCCTAGAGGCTTAGGAATAGACATGTCTTGTATACTTGAGTGAATGTGAGTGTAACCATGTGCAGCCATGTGTGGTGAATGTGTCAGAACTAACAACAGGAACTTTGATAAGAGTTCTCCATCAGTAGACATGCTTGATAGCTCAAGGTCTTTGAATTGTTGTTATAAGTGGCATACAAAAGGGCTGCTGAACTTAAAGGTCTGTCAGATTCCCCACACACTTCCCTAGGGTTTTATTACATTTCAACTTTTCCAAGTTATGTTGGGCCTAAAACTACAGCCAAGAACTTGTCAGCACAGACAGGGTTTTATCTTTCTCCCCTGAATGATCCAATGGCTCAGTTTAGGAATTGGTGTTGTGGAGGATCAGGACAATACATATGCATTGGATACCCTGGGGTGACAATCATCAGCAGCAATTAGTGAAAATGAGAATTGCTCCCCTGGAAAGGGAGACAGAACAGCAGATGAACCGGAGACAGGCGAGGGGCAGAGAAATTAAAACAGATTACATGGATGAATTAATTTCTTCAGAGAAATGACACTTTCAGAAAGTTATTTCTGTATGACTCAATATTTGGAAAATGGCAGAACTATTGTTGAATTTGCATCTCTTCCCCCAGAATTTACTATTATCATATTTACCAGCCTTTTTATTAATAATGAGCAGAGACTAGAAGTAGACATAAAAACAGATGCTTCTCATTTATATGTGGAATTTGAAAGTCCCACCCTGGCAAAGTTTTTTGCTTTCTCTTTTTACAACTGGTCACAGAGGAAGTCAAAAAGGGCCTGTAGTTTAGGCAGCCAAAAAGCAGAGGTGGTTAGGCTGCTGAGCTGGCATATAGCAGGACAGGAGAGGAAAGGATCTCCTTTGCTGGAAGCAGTAGTAGCAGCAAAGTCATATTTAATGCTGTAGGTAGCACATGTAGGTATTTATGCTGTTCTCACACTTGCACAGCAGATTTAGGAATGTCTCTACTGTAACTGCAGAATGACTTCAGAAGTACATTTATGCAGTTGCACAAAAAATAAGATAAATGTTTCACCATTTCTTTGTAATCCCTCTGCTTCACAGATTCATACCAAAATGTGCTGAGCTCTGTGGACTGTTGAAATAAGAAAATGGACAGAGGGTTTTAGTCATATGCTCCTCATGAGGTATGGAGCAGGTCAGTACAGAGAGCCCGAGGACATTGGCTGAAATTTCCAGCTCCCAGTGAATAAGAACATGCTTTACTGACTCTCTGTGGTATTAAATCATGTTGCTACTTTGGGAACAAAGACAAACATGAGGGGTTTTATTCATCTGACATCCCTCTCTTCTGCAAATAAGTGCTGCTCACCAATTCCTTTATGTTGTAATGTGCACTCAGGGAAAAAAAAAAAAAAAAACCAACAAAAAACCAAAATAAGCTTAAGAACATAAGAAAATCTAAGCACATATTTGGTGTATTATGTAAGAACTATCCCAAGTTCTGGAATGCAAGGTACATTCATTTCAGTGTAAAGCCCTTCAGTCAGATTTTGTTTTAGTGGTACAATTTTGTTTGAGGGAGGCACTTGAGGAAAAGCATCCTGCCCAAGTGCACAATAGGATCAGCTGTTCCTTGTCAGGTCTTACTTTACTGGACAAGAACATTATTCATAACTCTGGTTCTCTCTCCTGTTAATTTGTTTTCTAGTGTGACAAATTGTTTGCAGCATTTAAATTTTATTTATTATCTTTTAATTCCTATCAGTTTGACCTGTCCTCCTTCTACTGCTTCAGCTACATACAGACATATCCTGCATGTTTTTTGGGAAAGGCAAATATGGGAGGCTGCCTGTACGTGGGCTGTGTGGGAATTTGGCTTATTCCTGTTAAGTCAGTGTCTTAAAGGGGCCCTAAGCCCGAGACAGCCCCTACATGAAATTAAGCCTATGACAGGATACAGATATAGTCCAAACAGATCAAAGGTTTGCTACTGACCTTCCTTGCCCAAGGCAAGCTCTCATCACAAAACACAACACAAATAAATCCTAGATGAAAGAATTTATTCAGCTCCTTAAATCAGGTCTCTTTAAATCCATAGTTGCCAACCTAAATATTACAGCCTTTCTATCTTATTGCAGGAGGCAAAACTTGTGTTTCAGCATTACCACAGACAATACAGACAGGTCACTTTTTGTAGGACAGTGGCAGCCTATCCCAGAGAGGCTGGGAATCCACAAATGGGCCCTGATGGGCTTTGGTTTGAGTTCAGTGAGTTTGTTAGTGCCATTGATCAGAGGGGTTGGTTAATGGCCTTAATAAACAAAGGATGACCCCTGATGTGATGAACTACCCTTATCCCCCATGATTTCTATAGCACTTTTTAAAATTGTCAGAACGTGAAGTCATCAGTATCTCTGTACTTTATTCCCAGTATAGTCTGGCCATATAATAGAGACGAAACAGCCTTCACCCAGCAGCTCACTGTCACAATAGGTTAAACTTTATCAGCACCCTATTGGAGTTTTGTTTATGTGTATTTAAATCACACTGTAATCCACACAGTGTGTGCATTGTCCTCTGCAGCCAGTGAGGTTATCAAGAATAATTCCCAATACCTCTTGGAAGACGTCAGGGCCTCTCATGTGGGGCAATCCATCCTCTTACATGGAAACCTTCTAAGTCAGGACTGTGGCTTAGGTGTTCATTCTGCTGAAAGAACTTTGATCCCAGGGCACAGTCACAGTCCAGTTTCTGAAATAATCCTTTGTATCCCTTTATCACTGTCATTCTTTTCCTTTCCTTGGGCCTTAGGCAGAGGTCCTTCCCTCCAGCTGCTTCTGTCCCCACTTTTGTGTCTGATTTTTCAACAGATTTCTAAGCTTTCTCTAGGTCTGGAACAGGAAAAGCTAAAAAATCATGAGACAAACTATTATATTTTATTTAGAGACAGGAAAAAGGTTCTATGTAGAAGGAAAAGGTTTCGGCCGCTGTAGTTTTTTCTGCCCTAGGTCTTTAGTATCTTGTCAGGGACTCCAGTCAGGGCAAGGATTTGTTTTCAAAAGACTGTATTTCAGGGCATCTGGAGCAAAATACTGCACAACTCATTGCTGAAACGTTTTATTGGCATTTTACCTTATTTCAGTCTGAAAAATTTTGTTGACAAAAAGCATAGTGGAACTAAAATGCAGTTTTTCAAACAGCTGAGGCATTTTTAATGGTGGTTATACCAGGAAAATAAGAATATTGTCCCTTAGTTTACCATAGCACAAAAGTGAAAAATATTGATTTAAATTAAAAATAAAATAAAAAAGCTGAGTCCTTCAGGATATGATCTGAATCTGGAGATTTATTTTTTTCCATATCAAGCAGATTTTCAGGACTTTGAAACCACAGTTAAGAATTTAGATTTGGAAAGAATGCAGAAAATATATATTTTTTTTTCCATTTAGATGGTTAGTGTGGTGTTTTATAACTGCTTTACCAAATAGTTATCAGCTGCAGCTCAGCAGTACAATTTTGTATCTACTTAAAAGTGTAGGGTGGGCAATGTGCAGTGGCTGGAGAATCTTCAGCTTTATTTAATCACTTCACTTTGCATTTGAAAAGTAATTCATCATGGAAAGTCAGTGGGGTATAGAGAGCACTAATTGCAGCAAAATATCAAGGACAGTTTTCCTCTGTCTTAATTAAACATTAATGAGTAAAGTTATTTGCAAATGCATGCTGCAGGGATGGACTTGTCTATCCAAGTTTTGTAAATACTGACACTGGGTGTCAAAATAAAACACCTTAATTGATTTATACAGAAATAGTTTAAAAGAGTGCACCTGGAGTGACATTCCTCTAGCTTTTTATAGAGTAGTTTCCTAATGAATTATTTATAAAGAAACTTGGCCTGACCTATCTTAATTACGCAAGTGATTGTTTCCAAACTAATCAATTTTGTAAGCAAAGTGAATTCTCTCCACTGTCAGTCCTCACTATGTTAAGAAGGAAATGGAATAAGAAATGCACCTTTTGACAGCAGTTCCTACACTGTCTATCAGTGCACTGCCAATAGCATCTCTAAAGTTACCGGGGAGCTCAACAGAAGACTATTCCTCGTCTTAATTTATCTGTGCATTAATGAGAAAGTCAGAAAGTAATAAGAAATACTGTGAAAAATCCAGAATCAGTGCCTATTATTTAGTGCAAAGCCATAGGGCAAATCAAGTAAATAAAGATAGCAGAGAAAGAAGACGCCGTTTAGTGTTAAGGGATCTTTGAAAATGTGCTGTAGCAGATATTCAGAAACACCTTACCAAGACAAGCAGTGACTTCAAATCAAATAATAATTTAAAAAAAAATCTCCTCTTCAGTAAGAGAATATTGTAACTTTTTTCCTGAATATGTTCTATTTATGTAATTTTTTATATATTTATTATGGTCAGTTCTTAAAAACAAGCCAAAGAGCCAATGACACCTGAAGCTTGTGCAGGTGTGAGGAGTGATAACAGCTGCTGTGCAGCTGGAGGGCAGCACCTGTCAGAGGGTGAGAATGTGAACAGTCTCTTACTGAAGAGCTCTAGTAGAATGGTGAATGGAAGAATTACAGAAATACTTATCCTGAACTTCTACAAAATCGGTGAGAAAACATGGACAGAGATATGGGAAGAACTCATTTATAGTAGAGACAAAAAAGGAAATTTAAATTCTGCTTAAGGAAAGCTTTGCAGTCTATGGAGCTTTCCATTATTTTTTTATAAAAGTTAATTTCTTTCCTGCATCAGACATATCTTGCTAAGAAAGAAATAATCCTGAAGTGGATATTGCTAAAATTATTTTCAAGTGTGTCCTACAATTACCGCATTCAGTACATGTAGTTTAATTTCTAAAGGTGCCAAGTATACTTTGAAATCTTCCTCAGCTTTGGAGGGGAAAAACCATCATTATGATTGACAAACTATTTAACAAAACAATTCTCAGAGGTTCACTGTCATATCAGAAAAATGTATCAGGTGCAGCTCCAAAGAGAGAGGTGGCACAACTGAACATTTCCATGAGACAAGGACAATAGAATTAAGAATGACTATATTTCATTTACATGTGACAAATGCATACTTGGCTACATGATTAGAATGCAGAGTGATTTTGAAATGCTTGGAAACAGCTTCTCCAAATTATTCCAAATTCATAATTTGCAATACCGTAAATTTGCAATTATTTGAATTTCCTTTTTTTAGAAATATCTGTATGATTTCAAAATGTGAATAATCATCTCACTGTTTGGTATGTAGAAAATTGGTGAACAGGAGAAAAATCCAAAGAGTTAGCCTGACCAAGAAGATCTGCAGGACTCAGATCACAAATTTCTCACCTCAATCTATCCTACCATTAGGAAAACCTCAGTGCATGGTATACTTTTATGTTTTGGGGTATGTTAAAGTGCCTTCATCCTGTTGCATGCACTTGGATCGCAATGAGCAACTTTATTAATGTCACAGGCGCCTTGCAGGTTTCTGGACCTTTTTATTTATTTATTTGTTGGTTTTATTTTTGTTTCCAGTGATAAGAATAAAGCTCTCTTGCCTTTTTATCATTGCTATAGCTCTTGCCACACTCTCACAAGAAACCCAGGATGATACTGTCTTCTGAGTTACGCTAAATTTATTTTCTTTAATTAAAAAAGAAAAATTACCCGAACCTTTTAATTGGCTATTTGTACAGACAAGACCATCTTATGTTACTGTGGGGCCTGGACTGCAAAACACAGTCTCACAGTTTATCTTAGCATGGCCCAGGGAGTTGTTTAAAATGCAACACAGAAAAAATCTGGAATAATCAAACGGCCAAGGTCTGTTTGAATAGGTTTGTGCAGTGTGCATTCAAGCACACCAAGCCATTGCTCATGGGCAACATGGCAGTTTTTATTTTGTTGTTTTGCTCATGGCACTACTTGCTTCATGTCTCACTTGATTATTACAAAATAAGGGGCCTTTGAGTAATTTTATGAGAGCCATCATTGCCTGTGGCTGCCATAGGTGTGGACAGACATTTACCACTCAGCTCGAGGAAGCACACCTCACCAGCCTCACTTTTCCATGGGCTGGAGCCACCTGCCATGTTTATTTAGTATGAGCAAGCAGGAGAGAAGCTGACTTGTCCTTTTGCCTGCAGCTGCAGTCCTACTGTTGTGCAAAACATTTATCCACTCTCATGTCACAAAAATATCTGTACAGTTGCAGGAGGGTAGAAAGTTCTGCTTGTGCTGGGGAGGGAAGGGAGAAAGGCAATTCCTGCAGGGATTTTGTTACCCTTGGAGCACTCAGGACAAAACTGTGGAAAGGTGGTGAGAAAATATTTTTCTTGCCTTTACATGAAAACATTTTAAGAGCCATTCTGAGATGGAGAAACACAGGTGATATCTGCTGCTCTTACTGGTGCTGTGAAATGCACTGTTCTGTTTTTCCCCTGTGCCTGCCTCTTGTGCTGCTAATGAGTGACTCGGAGCCCACCATGGTTTTGTCCCTGCTGGTTTGCACACTCAGCCTCTGTCATTCCCTGGCGGGTTGCTGTGACCTTCACTGCCTCATGGGTGGTGGTTCAGATGGATAGCAGTGATCACAGGATCTCATGGTTCAACAAGTCTTGGCGCTGGCAATAACTCTGAGAGCTGCAGCATGTTGTAGCCAAAATCACGTGTGCGTAATCAGCACGTGTCAGCACTCTACATTTTCTGTGGCACTACCATCAAACATGCAGTGGTTTTAGAAATTACAATACTATGGCAAAACGGAGCATATAATGGAAAATGAATAGGCAGATTGCCTTCATGTGCAACTAATGGAGCTAAAATCTGATATTCATCATCAGAATTGTCCAGAAAGGAAGTAGAAAAAGAGGGTCAAAGCCTTTGTGTGCTGCCATCCCTTTTCCTGCTCCCTGCAGCAGCTGAGTAGAACAGACCAATAATTTACAGCTATAAATTGCCCAGACTGTGGTTTAGAATGTCTCTGCATATGCACCAGAGCTTTCATTTACCAATTTTACACACATTTACATGCAGTCTTCTATTTTAGTCAGGTTTGGGTTGAAAATCTTGCCGTATAATTGTGACTGGAAACTTCTTCTATAAGTTATATTGAACAGATTTTGCTTTTCATAGTTTTTTTGAGGCTGTCATAGCTCTAGACTGTTTGGTTTTCCAGCTTTCAGCTTTGCAGTGTGTTTCCTTAGAACTTTTGCCAGGTGGACAAATATTAATAGGTATAAGTGAAATGAGGGATCCCCTTTCAATTTTTTAGGAATCTCCATGTTAATGAAAATCTTCAGCTTCATTGTATTGTAAAACCTCCAAAGATTTTAATCAACAACATGGCTGCTTACTACTACCACAGCATGGTAGTAAGTATGGTTGAATACAAGAACAGGTGTTATTTGCATAGTGATTAATGCTCATGACCATTTATGCTGGATGTTCAAACATTTAAATCAAGACATGAATAGCAGCAAAAAAAATCAGGTTTTGGAAATGATTGAAGAAGCTCTAATTTTTCATTTCCTCAGGTATTATGCAAATAATAGCCCATGATGACATTTGCCCTTCAGCAGAAAGTTCACAGACACTACGTAATCTCTCTGATAAGCATGTCACTCAAGATGCTGTCTCTATCAATATTGGTAGAATAATAAGTAGGTTAGAGAGAAATGGGATTAAGGAGGAGATTTCTCAGATTTAATCCAGCACTCTGCCCTTTGCCACACAAGAAGTGAACTTTAAAATTTGTTTACCCCTCATTATTATTTGTGTTTTAGTTCTGCTTAGCACTTAGGTATGCAGTTCAAGTTTTGCACAAGAACAAAGTCGTATTTGAACTAAGGAAGTTGACTCAAGGAGTAGCCATTTGATAGACAGGAGAATCTGAATATCTAATAGCTGTGCAGAGGGTTTCTGCATAACATAGCTACCATTTAGATGGGGTGTATGGAAAACAGCATTTCTGTGCTGAAGTTCTTTAAGTACTATGGTGCAAGTCCATAAAGGGAACTGTTTGGAGGTTTTTTAATAATACATTTTTTTGTGTAATTATGGCCATCACTTGGGCACTTTATATTCTTATTTCTGTCCATAATTTCTGTAGATATATTCATATATTCAGAATAATGATTTCATCAGAAATAGCCAGTGCGTTGTACAGACACGTCTCTGTTGTGAAATGAATGAAACTCAGTCTAGAGATTCCCTGGGCTAACAGTAACATGAGCCTGGCAGTCCCCACTGCTGGCTCCATCTTGCACAGCACAGCATCACCAACTCTTACTCAAGTTCAGCTGCTGCTACCAAAATTCTCAAGATGTTTCAACTCGATGCATTGTGTGAGAGAACAGGACATAAATAAGCTGTTGTTTAATGCTCAGGGGCCTTTACTGCTTCTCATTTCAGCATGCAGACTTTCCAAGCCCTGATTCATCCCTCCCCAAGATAAATGTATATTGTTATATTTCAGAGAGTCATCCTCACAGAGTTTTCATTACTTTTGCATCCTACCTATTTAACATTTCCCTGTTTGTTCTGGCCTTAAAGAAATTGCCTGCAGCTCTACCATTTTGTCTTAAGCCTGCCTCCTGCCTCTCCATTCCCTAATTATACAGAGCAAGCAAAAGGAGGATTTAAACATCACCCAAATTTTCTAAATAAGGTCATCACTAACAGGTGTTTTATTTCTGGTGCATTGGAGAAAACCCCATCAGGAAGAAAGTTTGTGTATATGGAAGCAGTGAATCCTCACTAATCTCAAAGTATGGGATAAGCTCTTCAGAAAGCTAAATTAAATTGTTACTTACTGTTGTCTCCTTCAATTATGAATTGTGTTTTCCTTTTTTCTAATGTTAATGTATAATTGTATGAATATCTTAAAATACCACAAAAAATAGGACATTCTGTCATTGATTCAGAAGTTCCTAGGTTTTTTAATAACCAAATGGTGGGGATTTTACACCAACACGAATAGAAAAATCATACCCTTACAACATATTTTAGGAGAGTTAAAATGGTGAAGTGTGACTGTAATGACTAAAAACATTCCAAACCTTTTGTAAGATCAAAGTTGTGAATCATAGATCACCATATAAATTCAATATTTGGCCTATGTTTGATGCCTATAGTTCTTATTTTTCATCCTGTCCTTGGATAATGGTGTTGGTATAATTGGCACAAGGAGCTAAAAACCGTGGGCTGTTCTGTTGTTTCTCAGCTCACAGGCTGGAGGTGCATTTGCACAAATTCAAAGTCATTTATAGGAACAAATATTTTCCCATGTGGGTTATGGGCATATGGCCCCAGGAAAGAAATTTTTTCAGAATTAGCTTTTATGGCTATTTGGTTTTGGCCCTCAAGCTGTAGCTCCTGAGCAAGGGCCAGAGGGGCAGAGCATTTGTCCTGTTTGTTCAAGCACCTGGAGTGTGATTTTCCCTCAGCTGACACTGCAGCAAAAGGACCCTGCACTTTAATTTGCGAGTTATCAGGCCACAGGTACAGGGATGTGTTTAAAACCATAGGATATTCAGACACCAGTGGGGTGTAAACAAAGTTTCAGAATTACTTATAATGCATCTAGAAGGCAATTTTTAATATTTATGTTAAAACACAGTGTAATAAAGTAATTTATGCAAAGTAGCTGTTGGCTTCATATATGTTAACTGTATATTGTATTACACATAAAAATATTATAAATGTGTAAAAAATAGTGACAAAAAAATCTCAGGAAATTCTTTAGATCAATTCACCTGCATATTTTTTTTCCCCATGGAAATATTCAAGTGCACTTTCTATGGCAGTGAAGAAAGAGTCAAAGAGCAGATAATAAATGTAAACATAATTGCCTACATAGAGCGGTTGTATTAGCTGGTAGAAAAAAAAAATGTAATAGTGGTACCTCAATTGCAGAGGAAAGTACAGAGAGGAGGTGGCTGTAAATTGGAAAGTGCTATAAAAGAACAAAGGAGGACACTGCTAATAGTGCAAAGCCTTGAAACACATACACAATTTAAAAGGACTTGGACATCTGAATTTAAAATAAAACCCACAAAACCTTTAAAAAAAAAATGGTATCTTAAACTATCTTATCAGTACAGAAATGTTCTCAGGAAAGAAAGGCTCTGGAGTTAAGTTTGCACTACAGGCAAAGTCTGCAGCAGGGTTTCTGACTTAGCAATCCATCTGGATCTGGAAATGTGATGCAAACACTGCCATTCACCCAGGCCCACGTGGCTCAGGAAACTGGAAATGTCATACAGAAACTTTCTAGGCCAAGAGGTTCAAACTGGAACAGGCTAAAGGAAGATATTCTGGGTGAGGGGGGTGAGGCTGTGGCACAGGTTATCCAGGGAAGCTGTGGCTGCCCCATCCCTGGAAGTGTCGTGGCCAGGCTGGACAGAGTTATCCTGATCTAGTGGAAGGTGTCCCTGCCTTGGGATTGGAAATAAATGATCTTTAAGGTTCTGTCCAACCCAAACTGCTCTGTGATAATCATTAGTGAGTAAGAATTAACAGACTCTGATTTTGCTTGGTCTAAGACTGCAGAACTCTCCACAGGGAAAGGTAAGGAATCTGAGGGTTCCTTGTGCTTGGGGTGTGAACTGCCCCCAGCAAAGAGAAACAGCCTATATAGCTTATATAAGCCAAAAAAAATGAACATTTGTATTTGAAGAGCAATTTCCTTGTCTCCCTTAATGCTTTATTAACATTTTACACATTATACTCTTCAAGCATCACAGGAGGACTCAGGATATGTCAAATTTGGGAATCTGCAGTGAGTGGTATCATTTTTTAGTATCTGGACGGCAGATGTTACTCCTATCAATATTCACATTACTTTTCAGCTGTAAGACAAGCATGAATAATGGTGTCACCTTCAACTTATAGGTAATTTTTGTTTTCTATATGAGTATTTATTTCAGTTAAAAATGTAAGTTTTTATTTTAAGTTTGTTCTTCTAATAATAGACTCCTAGGTAATAAACTGTCACAAAAGACAATGTATATTTTATCTTGTGTCTATTGTTCACCTTTCATAGTGGTGTATGCATTATCTGTCAAGTTAAACAAAGTCTTCAAAGTAGAAATCTACAATTTAATAGAACTCAAGAAAACAATGATTGTGCCTTGTCAGTACTGCAGACTTTATTTGTTGAATGTATTTATGTTTCATTTCCTGTTAAATCCCATCTTTAGTTAATTTTCTTTGCATGTGTGTCGTGCAGTGGTGCCAAACCTGATGTCAAAAATCCATGGGAATGAGCTCCACCTCACAGACAGCCCCTCTTGAAAGGCAGGACGTCTTTGTGCCAAACTGCCCAATTTATTGTCCTTCCCCTCTGCTCCCTGGAGAGAATTCTTGTAAGCACTAATCTCTGACATGCCTGGTACAGTGAGAGAGCTGGAGGTCAGGGAGCAGGAACAGGACAGAACTGGGAAATTGCCCCTTCCTTTACTCTGTGTTTAGAGAGGGGGCTGTGTTTCTGTTGTTTCTACTCTTGCCAGACGCAGTGTTTGCTGCAAGCACCTCCTGTCCCTGGACTCAGCGTGCCCGAGTGCCACAGCTGGGCCCAATGCTTGTTGTCACTTGTATGTGCTTGGCCATTCTGTGACAAGGCTGTGCTGCTACTCCTGCTCCTCTTCTGTTTCCCTAATTGCATTATCTAGACTTTGAGGGCTTAAATCAGAAATACCTCACTAAAAAGTCTAAGAACATAATGTGTTAAATGATGTTCCTCTGCTGTCTGGGAAACCCATGCTGATCACTGGAGAAATTGAGTTTCTTGGATGAATAAATGATAAATGAATGTCTAGAACATGTCTTTTTAACTTTCAGTTTTATAGGCTTCATATAGTCTCTAATCTCCCTGAAATTTAGAGAATGTAATCCAACAGATAAATTGTAACAGACGCTAGTAAGCTTATATGAAAATTTTGAATTAAAATCCTTGTGTTTTTCATGTTAGAGTAATTCTTAACATTGAGATTACAAAGTTGCTTTGTAATTTGCCTAATGTCCCAATTCACATTTCTTTTTCTTGCAGTCAATTTGAGCAGTTTCTATTATCTTCCAGTTTCAAATGAATCAATCAGCATCTGACACAGCCTTGTGGGTCCTCAGCCATGTTCGCCCAAGGCAATGGGACTGAAATCAAAAGCTACCTCTATGAGTAGGGGGTTATAACTCAACATAGCAAAATAATGTTCTACTCTGTTGAATACAATAAAATACACCATGAATAAATTAGACTAGCTCTATTTTCTGCTGGTTGTGAATTGGGATTTTTAAGCTTATGCAAGGATTTAATCTATCTAGTCCTTTAGGATCTGATTTTTGAAGATGCCTTTCATTCTGGTCTGAAGGGATGTTTGTCCCTTTCAGTTTTATAGCCTGAAGTTTATACTCTTAATTGAAATTTAATAGAGTCCCTCAGGTTATGATAACTCCCTATTACCATTTCTGTGCACTAGCTTTGTTCATTTCTGAGGCCAAAAGCAAAATGAAAATAATCTTTTATTCTATTTCCTCCATTTGGAGGTAAACATTGTATGACACCTAAGAACATTTTACAAAAATGCTAATGGTTTTTCAAGTGCCTTGTGTCCATAATACATTTTGTATTAATTTACATTCAAAATAATCAGTGACAGCCACCTCTGACCAGTGTATCTTGCTTGGTGCCTCATTTGCCCTCGATTAAAGCAAGTACTGAAAGAATTACTCTTTTGACCTAATTAAATAGAGGAAGGCAAAGGGGGTCTTCAGTGATAGGACTCTGGGGAATTACTGCCCAAGTTTTTGAAGCTGTCAAGAAAAGCTAAAATGTTGACTGAAGGACAGGTTAACTTGCTAGAATAAAAATGGCAGGACCTTCCTGACCAGGGGAAGTAGAATCACACAGTCATGGAATGGTTTGGGTTGTAAAGGCCCTTAAAGATCAGCTAGCTTCAATATTCCTGCCGTGGGCATGGGTGCCATTTACTGCATCAGGGCCTCATCCAACCTGGCCCTGAATACCTCTAGGGATGGGACAGCCACAGCTTCTCTGAATTAGCAATTTAAGCACAGGGGATTTTGTTCAGTGCCTGTGGCTCGGGGTGAAGCTGCAGTGGGAGCTGCAGATTTAGCTCTGGATGTCAAAAGCCCCAGACAAGAGGCTGTGACCTGCTGAGCTTTGCACAGCAAAGGACTCAGGGGCCTGTGTCCCATGCAGCTGGGGAACACCTGGAGACACGGTAGCACACAAGGACCCACAGACTATGCCACGCTTAAACTGGGAGGGTATAAAAGCCCAGGGGTTCCTTTGTTCTGGGTCCCTCCTCAACGGCACCAGCTTGAGCTGTTATTTTTTTGTTGCACCGTGATTAAATTATTTTAAGGATCTGAGACACTGCTATGGGAAATCTGAGGCTGAGCCAGTACAGAAACGTGGTCTGAGTGTGCGTGGGGGTGTGCAGGGAGGTGAGCAGGGCATCCCTAGCTTCAGTGGGGCTGGCCCTGCTCAGAGCCCTCGAGCCCAGCTCAGGTGTGTGGATGTGATGGCAGCAGTGCCTCCTGGATGGTCAGACAGGAAAATCCCCATAACACCGCAGGCAGCAAGCCTTGCATGGTTCATCAAATCCATCCTGTGAGGTGGGAGGGAGCAGGGGGACCAAGGCCCTGCGTAAAAGTGCAGCAACATGCAGTGGCTCACCAGCAGAGCCAGTCTGAATTCTGTTAAACACAGCCCTGAGGTATAAAAATGTTCTGTGTCAGGATGTCATAGGCAGGAACAGGCAAGTCCAGCCGCAACTTTCTTGGTAAAACTCCAAGGGTACCAGAGGGAAGTGCTGACAGTGGGATTGTGGGTGTGTTTCTATCCTTTTCAAGAATTTAGATTTGTAAATTTTTACTGGCATATGTACCAGTCTTATTCATACCTATGGGAGCACCTAAGGCTTAGCTAAAATAGCAATGTTGTGTTTACAAGGCTATTACCAATAGTATACCAGGAGTGGAAAACCTGAATTAATTTAGATCCAAACAAGGTGTGTAAAGAATGAAAGGTCTGATAATGCATATGAAAACTTAAGTTCATCTCAATTAATTAAAAAAGACTCCCTAAGAGTCACACAAGGATGCAGTTGTTCCTTGGTGTCTAGATAGAATATATCTTGTGTTTAATATTATCTCTTTATAAGAGCTGCAGTGCTAAGAAATTGGTAGTGAGAACACATACTATGCTTACAGCACAGTGATTTAACAAGGTTTTCCTTTTACTGTGGCTACTTGACAGAAAAGAAAAGCTGGTGGCTTATACCTGAGGGAACCAATGTTTTCTTCATTTCAAACATTTAATTCAAGACTTAAAGAGTAATGCTGGAAGATAGGCATGCTAACTTGACTTTTTTGTAGACTAGCCGTATCTTTTTGTGAATAAGCTGAAAAGAAATCTTCAGATTTAATTTGCATTTTAAATTCAGAAGTACTTCAAAGCAGTGCAGAGTAATGGGATTCATTTGATAATATTAAATGAATTAATTTGTTATTTTCCTGAATATTTGAAAATGTGAGCAGTATAACCATTCTGTGGGAAAAACCCTGCAGTGCAGTAATGGCAGCAATGAGGTTTCTAAATCCTGTGTTTCATTGCTTTTGAATCTGTGCTGGAAAGAGTAAAGCATCATCTGGGACAGATATGGAAGCTATAATACATCCTGGTTAGAGTCTTTCTGAGTCAGTTCTGGTGTTTCTGTGATCAGGGTTATACATGTCTGGTTTGGGGTTTTGTTCCCTTACTTGTGGTGTTGTGGCTGGTGAAGTCTTGTCCTGTGTAAGCTGGCAGCCAGTGCCCTGCTGGGCTGGGAGCCTCTTGTCAGGCTCAAGCTCATCTCAGCCCCCAGGTTTCACCTTTTCCCAGTTCTCCCCTCATCCTGCCAGGGTGGAGTGAGTTAAACTCACAGAGTTAAACCAGGACACCTTCTGAAATCCATGTCAGAGGCAAATGGAAAGGTTCTATCCTCTGCTCCTGATCTAGTGCTTCAGAGATTAACCACGTCAATTAATGCTCTTTCCTTAATATTTAGGGGGTGTGTGTTGTTCAGGTCCAATTTCAAGTTTTTACATGGTAACAACAGTTAAATATTTTCTATAAGAACAGGGAGTAGGTGAAGCAAGGGAGATAAGCTGTCAGCAAGAGGTATTTTAGAGACTCTGTCAAACTTTGCAGAGACTATGGCCAAGATGCTGCTTCTTATCATAAATCAACAATTGTCCAATGACCATAATAGATTAAGGTCACTTAATGGTGGGTAAATATTAAGAGACTGCTTTAGCTATTTTGTGCACTCACCAAGGAAGTCGATCTTATGAATGGGAGGGAGATTCAGATATGTTTACTAAGAAGATACATTTAAGTCGTATCAATTCTTTTTTTCAGTCAACCAGAATTTTGATTTTTAATTTTAATTAAGTGCTTTATAACTTGAAAAAATACATACATATTAAAATTTCATCATGGGGTATTGGTAACCTAGGCTTATATTTTCACAATAGGCTGAAATCAGATGCATATTGGTAAAAGTGTACGAGACAGCATAACTGCAAAATTGATAAATGGCAAAATTGTCCACCAACCACTGCATTTCTTGCCCCCTGCTTTGGAGGACAGCTGGGATCTGCTCTGTGTTCTGTTGCGTTTCAGAGAGTGTGGTGAGACAGGGTCTCTCCCTGTGCCCTGTGCCAGCAGCAGCACAGCTGGGAATAAAGATGCTGGGGAAGCACAGCACTAAAATCCCTAAAAATACATTTCTGGAAGCAGTGCTGGAGTACTTGACAGAGTATGGGCTACACAATCCTGCCTACTTACCTGCTGTGGAAGTGACAAAAACGTGACCACTGTAAACGTGACAGCAAAAGAAAACTGATAGCATGAGCTGTTGAAAAGTTCAGCACAAATGTTTTCTTTTTGCCAAAGTTATAAATAGTCAAAATCGTGTTAAAAATCAGTGGCCATCAGAAGTTACATCAACTCCTTTTTCAGCTGAGTGGTGGCTCACACAGCAACTTGGTTTCTTTTAGCCCTGTTATCTCTCAAAGTTTGCTGTTCTTTAGGTTTTGGTTTGGTTTTTGCAAACTTAAAAGCATACAGGATCTATGGATACTTTGAAATGCAAGGTAGTTGATAAATAATAACCTAATAATTAGACCCCAAACCAAGAAAAGTCTCTTCTGAGAATCAGAAAGTACTTTGCTGTAGCAAAACTTTTTACTCCTATGTTGATGCCACCACAGGGAAGAGAACTGCTTCCTGCATTTGGCCTTTTAGAGAACATTTGCTTATACCATTTCCCTCTGTACATTAACTCAGCCCCTGCCAGCCAACCTTTTCCTTTTTATTTTCCTTTATGATTACAGGAAGGAGTGTGCAGATGACAGTGGGATTTATGAGCAAAACAATTTAGATTTTAAGCTGTTATGAAAATTGAAAAGTTGAATCTTAAACATTTAAAGAAAAAACATTTTTATCAAATTTGGAAGTCTTTTTTATTTTCCTTTTAAAATGTTTACATAAGTTACATGTATAAAAGAGGATTAATGGAGATTTTAATGTTAAATAAATTATTTTTTCTGAATCAGAAAGAATCTCACTTTAGAGGAGTGAGAAAATTTATTTTACTGTATTTGCTTTGTGTAAGCCTCCAAAATACTCTCCTCATTGTCACTGTGTGTTGGAAGCTATTCGTTTCAGAGAGGTAATTCCTTGTCCCATGAAACTGCTTCGATGGAAATAAATAGATCCCAATTTTAGAATGCTTATTTTGTCACTGATGACATCAGTGAGTGCTGTTCATTGCACAGGCAGATTGCTGCCTGCTGTGTTACACTGCCTCAGATAATGCACATCCTCAAAGTCACTCAGGGCACCATTCAGGGGAAGGCACCAATGAATTTGGGACACAATTTTGACTTTGGATGCCTTTGCCTATAAATGTGTCCCTTTGTGACTGATGTTTGCCTTCAGAAATGCTCTAGTGTCCTCATCTGACACAATTTTTTTGTTCACTGTTGCTTTGTATCATTATTTTTAGAAAATATTTTAGAAGTAAAAAAATGAAAAATTTGGATTTCTGTTTTGAAATACGTAGTTCTTCAATTGAGGGGTAACAGCAACCTCAGAGTAAGGCACTCTAACTGAGGACACCAGAGCTATCTGGGGTTTCTGCAGCCTATCCACATGTAGTGAGTGTGAGTTTACCAAGCCAAGGCTGCTAAAAATGTACTCAGCTCTAGCAGAGGATGTATAGTGAGACTATCTTTTACTAAAACGCTTGATCCTCCTGAATAGCAAGGATATTAACTTAACTAATGATCCTTTAAATGGGTATGTAAAATATAATTTAAGCTACTTGCAACATGCAAAGGAGAGGCATCATTTGTTACTGCCAAGCTCACTGGCATGTGGAAATCAGAAAATCATTAGCCTTGATAGAAAGAATTTAATACAGCAGGGAAGAGAACACATTATTTAGGGCAGTTAAATGACAATTGATGCAACTGCTGGCAAAATGCAGAAAAATGAGTGTGATTTAGCAAATGATAAATACTGCACTTAGAACTTATACATGCATGCAAAGCCCAAAAATCTTTCCTCATTATACTACGTATTTTACCTAGGAGAGAAACTTTTCTAAAATGCAGGATTTTCCTACCCTAACTTTTCTAACTTTATCTTTCAACAAGCCTCATTCTTTCTTTGTCCATTGCGTGGCGTATATCCACATAAGGAGTAACGTACAGTTCCACCTCTCATTCCATAACTACAGAAACACATTAAGAAAGAAAATTTTCACACAGTTTTAACATTTACCAGTAGCAACCTTCAGCCTTGTTCCAGGTGATGTCAGCTGGCTCTGGCACAAGGCTCACCAGTGAACAAACCAGCTCTCATTCTTGTACATGTGAAAATTATTTTAGGAATCTCTGGAAGAGATTTTACAGTGAGCACAAATGTAATTTCAACTTTCCTAAAGGCCTCTTTTTGCAGTGATGATAGTGAAAAGTGACATTAGGCTAACTGAGGAGCAACTGGAGTCTGGTCCCCAGAGCAAAGCTAGGTGTAGTGCTCAGGGCAAGCTGAAGCAACAAACACATTGCTCAGTACTGGAGGAATGTAGCTGCATAGAAATTGAGGTTAGAAAGGGAGGAATTACATCAGTATACACTCATCCCCTCTCTACTTATCTTTCTGGAAACACTAAGAAAAAAACATCCCCCCTCAAGAAAGAAATAAACCCAGGCACCACACAGACACACACACAGAGCTACACATTTCTTAGCAGAACTCACTGTGTTCTTGTCAAATATACTTTTCTGTGTCACTGAATTTCCTCACAAAGGCAGGCTGTAATGTCAGGTTTGGAGCTGTGCCTGTCTGGTAATGGACAAGGCTGTGTGGCTTTGGGGACATCCACCTGAACTTGTAAGGGCTTTCCTTGCACTCTTGGTTTGGAGTGGCATTCCTGCATCGCCCTGGCACAACACCTGGCCTCTTGCTTTCAATCTCTGCTTTTATCTTTAATTAGGTAGTGACAAATTTTTTCACAAAGAGAAAAAAATGTTTTTGAATGTGTGAGTTTTTGCCTGGGTGTCTATAGAGATTTGTGTGTTGTATGTCAGCTCTGATAGTGGATGAAATATGACAGTGGATTTTTCACTGGCAGGTTTGCACGTCTGAAGTCCCTCTCATATGTAATACTTTTGTTATTTTATTGCACTAATACACATGGGTGACATCAGGTTGACACCATGTTTACACTTGCTAGGTTTCTGTTTTAGCGAAGAGTGTTTAGTAAAGTGGAAGGTGGATTACATCAATACATCAAAATATTGTTTATGATTAAAAGTAACTTGCTGTCTATGAAATCATGTGAAGTAAAGTCATTGAATAGAAGGACAAGTTAATACAGGAAATTAAAAACCTTTTATCAGTGCCAATTTTCTGGTCAGATATACACAAAATTTTTTGAGTTGTTTGTTTTTGTTTAGTCTATTTTCCTCGCTCTTATTGCACTTATTTGTGATTTTAGAAATCCTCAGAGAAAATAATTTGATGTTTCTTTAGATCTACTATGGGAGTGTGTGAGCCCAGTTCTTGCTCCACACCCCCTGTACCCTCCCCTTCTCTCTCATTTTTTTTTTTTTTTTAAGTATGATGAATAAAGATCTTTTTCAGTTGTGGGGGTTTTGAAAGCAAAAGACCATGAAAAATCTGATTTTAAGGGTTTTGCTGCAAATCGAGAAACAGAAAAATCAACAGGAATAATGGATAAAAGCATAGTGCTGTTTCCTTGATATTTTGAGACATTTAAGTAACTATTGTAAATCCAAATCAAGTACATGTAAAGGATCCAATGATTTTCACATCTACAGAAGAATATATTGCTCATTCTAGCTGTGAAATCTATTTAATGGATGTAATCAGAAAAGAATGAAAAAGGATCTTGATCTGTACATATTTAACCTATACATTCTTGCCACTACAACAGGCTGCAGTTATCAGGGTGTGTCAGTAGAATTTTTGTTATTGTGCCTGCAGTTCTGTGGGTGCACATCATTGTGTTTAGACATCTGACCACTCACCACAATTTGGAAGCTCTGGGTAAGAGCCCATAAATCAGGTAGTTCACACTAAAGATATTTTTATAAACACGTAAGTAGTTTAGATCTCAAGCATTACCTGCCAGAATTTTCTGCAGCCGCTGTGGTTTGGGATTGAGAGATCCAGGAAATTTGTCACTTTATGGTCTAAATTATCTGTCTGCCTAAATTTTTGGAAACTGGTATGATTGAAAAAAGAGCAATGCTCTGGTTTAAATTGTGCTGATCGAGTGCTTGATCTGAGCAACCAAAGCAATATGAAACTGAACACATTTGTTCTCAGGCACAGTAGAAATAAAGAAGACAGACAAAGGCTTCAGAACTTTTTTTAAGAATCAAATTACAGATGTAGAAATATGTTTTCATTGCTTCAGTACATAATGTCATTTACTTTTCAAGTCCAACTTAAAAAGGGCTGAAGGTGTTTTGTGCACATATACTCATCTACAGAGACAAGGCTGCGCTGCTGAATTTGTCAGGATGTTGCCTGCAGCTTTCATGTAAATTGGATCAGACCAAAATAAAGTGAGAGTGATTGTACCAGGGCGTAAATCTGCAAGACAGAGCAGTATCCAGGAATCATAATACTCATGTTTTAATCTCTCTTCTGCTGTAAATGCTAGAGTTGATCACAGTGTTTTCAATGTAAGTGCCTGAATGACTTCTGCTTCTTCCTTTTTTAAGCCCTCACAAGTAATTTTGAATTTGTTCTTGCAAACCTCCTGAAAATAAATGCCAGCTAGGACAAGCCTGTGTGCCAGAGTGGAGGGGAGACAGCATTTAAACCTTGCACATCAGCTGTTATTGAAACATACCCCAGCTGAGAGGTTCTTTCTTGGATAATAATGATCAGGTGGTGTAGACTGAAAAGGATGGATAAGGAGAATGAAGGAGATGGGAAGAAAACTGCAAGAATGTGTGTGATTGTACAGTTCATGCTTATGTTTATTCTTATTCTTATTCTTTTGTTGTCTTCTGTTCCTTGAAGGCTTTTTGTACCCCAGAAGTATTTTGACCCAGAGTTTGAAAAAATGTGCCAAATGCTTTTATCATTATTCTTTCTTTTCATAACAGTGCTTTTATCAAAATATCCCTGCTAGAAGCTTGGAGTCCATTAATTCCTATTGTTGTACAGAAATTACATTGACATTTGAGTGTTTCTTTAAAATGGAATAGAGTGAAAATCGTTTAGAAGTCAGAACCAGTATAAACATTACAATTAAAACAATATTTACATTGAGATTGGTTTTGTTTGTCAGATTCCAGTACTGTCTCCCTTATTTGATGAAATTTACTTTTCAAGCTGTACAGCTGGAAAGTGTTAGAAAGTGGCTGTAGTGCTAGAGAAATCTGCAAAGCTTATTTAAAATTGCTTAATGGAGAATAATATGTATTCTAGGTAATTTTTTTTTAATCTCCTCTTGTATTTTACTACAAAACGTGTCACATATTGTTCCCATAAGTTCATGGTTAAGTTATATGCAGAGTCAAGCAGAACTTTTGAGTGTTTCTGTAGCAGCAGATAAAAGCATCAACAGATGATTCAGGCTAAGCCAGAACTGCAACAGCAGAGAATCCCTTGTATTAAAGCACTTGTAGTCTCCATCATCATCTGGGTTTCTCTCACATCTAAACAAAAACTATGAGTTTTGTCATGGACATAACATAATTTAATGAACTTTCTTCTGACAATAGTAGTGAATGCTCCAAAAACTGGGTCCATTTGAGGACAGTACATACTCTTATAACCATTACAAGGTTTTTAATAAAAAAATATTGAGTATCTTGCTTTGAATGAAATTAAGGGTCTGATTGGTCTTCAAGCAAATCATAGTTATAATGGGCATAAAA
>JAWWMU010000036.1:5373141-5399185 GCA_035048155.1 Cinnycerthia olivascens | reverse complement strand
TATTGAGTATCTTGCTTTGAATGAAATTAAGGGTCTGATTGGTCTTCAAGCAAATCATAGTTATAATGGGCATAAAAACACAGAAATGCAGTTCTCTTTTAATACAGCAGTTGATGGTTCAAATTCTGTTGTGTGGGTAGGAAGCTGACTCTCTTTAGCTTCTGAGGAGCATGAGGGAGTTATTTAGCTTGTCTTTGATTAATTTCTAGCACAACATGACACACATTTGTGCAACAAGAGTGCATCACATTGGAGCTGCTTACTTGGAACAGGTTCATCTTGTTCCAACACACTGAGCTTGAGTTGAAGTGAGTGTTTTCCTGACCAGGCTGAGCAAAGTGACAGAGCAAGGGGAGAGAGGTGATGACTGTCTGAGAAGAATCCTTCTCTGGAAATAGTGCTTGACATTTTTTCATGTGGATATCTTACAGGTAAAGTCAGGTTTCAGGAATGGTGAGGGAGTTTGTTTATGTAGGCCTTTTTCCCTTTTAAGCTTTCTTGTATACATCTGGAATCTGGTCATTGAAACAGTGCTGCTGCTTCCTCAGAGGCTGGAGCATGTGTGTGCATTTTCCAGCACCCCCTGAACCTGGCCAGCTCTGCTTCTGGGCTTAAATGAAAGGACCAGATAGACTTCCTGCATTAGGCTGAGTTTCTGAAAGGTGAGCAGCTCAGGGAAACACCCACAGGCCAAGGAGGTGAGGTAAGAGGTGCAAGAAAAAGAAATGGATGATGTGAAAGGAGGCACAGTGGCAAACAACTCATAGACAGCCTGAGGTTCAGTCCAGCTGTTTAATCACTGTCAACTGTTACTCTGTAATTAAATTATAAATCCTGAGGGTTTAGAATTCTATCTTTACTTGTAACTTTTTTTTTTTTTTTCATAAAATGGAAGGTTAGCTATCTCATTAGGTTTTGTTCCAGGCTGGCATCAGAAAGTTGATTTCTTTATATCAATATATAAATATTCATAGATATGCATATAAAGACTGTTGCATATACTTCCTAGTTAAATAATAGAATGCTGAAATACTCTACTGGGTTTTGGTATTTCTTGTAACTCAGAAAGGTAATAGTGGTTTTACCAAAGGAAAAAAAGGCTCTCCAATTTCTCCTATAGTTAAGATAATTAGCAAGTGAATGCTGGTTCCAGCCTCTCCATTTCTGTGTAGGCTGCTGAATCATCGGAGACTAGACAAGATTATGACTAGAGAGATGATAAAAAGGAAAATACCTTGACACTTTATCTATGTGGTAGATGGTCAGGCACAAGAACAGTTACAGTGACAGCAGCCAATACTTACTGGTTGTGAAAATTTACATATTTTCTTTGGAATGTATCTATTATTGGTTCCCAAATTACCTATTCAATCCTCTACATAATTACTAATGAGCAATTATTTGCTTTTTAAGTAATATCACTGCTTTCTCTACTAAGAGTTCCTTGCAAAGTATCAGCTTTATAGGACCAGATTCTGACTACATTTAAGTACTGGTTTTTCTAGTTGTGTTCTCTTTTCCATTTCCATCTATTTTTTATGTGAAGACTTCATTTACTGCAAAAACAATTGTGAGAAACTACTGCAGTGGCAACAAACAAGAACAATTTCAGTGTGAATACCTATAGTAATAGAATAATAATTTTTGTAGATAGTTGCCAGTCAATTGGAGTTCTTTGCTTTTCCCCTACTTTCTCTCTGTTGTATATTTCACATTTCCTTTTCCATAAATTGCAGAGGGGACCAGCTTAGTGAATTCTCTTTCCTTTGAAGATAAATAGAATATACTTTCACATTACTTGCAATTAAAAAGAAAAGTGAGGATGTTCTATGTGCAAAAGTTTATTTAGATCATACACTATGACACACGTTATCTACAAAATGGGTCTTTTTTTCTTTCTGATGCTCGTGGAACAGCTCTTAAGAGTAGGCAATATGCATTACTAAATCAAAGTATGCTAACTAATGGCGAATAAAGAAAGATAAAGAGAATGGTGAAAAAATTGCATATGTTCAATCAAAACAGAAAATTTAACAGCCAATGACACATGCTCTTAAAATATTATGTGTGTGATAGAGATGCTTGAAACTTTTTTAGGTTAGAAATTCCTGGTTTTCATACTGTGTTTAAAAGTGCTTAGGATATTTTTTCTACTTCTGTGCCTATTGAAAACATGTGTTTGCATCAATCAATTCCTGATTCGTTAGAGTTTAAGGTATGGCATGGTACACATAATTTTTTTTTTTTTTATCCTATGAAAATTTCTCTAAAACAACTTTCCGCCAAATATTGCATAATTATCATAATAATTTTGTCATACAAACTTGGTTGTGAAAGCTGAATTTTCTCAGGACAATGAAAATTAACATCTCTAAATTTCTGTTAGAAGCACCCCACAGTGGGAAATGAAAGCATTTTCTTCTAATATAAGAAAGGAGTAAAATAAACTGTGATTCTTCTCATTTTCTCTTGCTTCTGATGCCTTAGGATATTTATTTTATGTGGGCCTTCACTGACAGGAATAGAATTTGCCATAAAATCTAGAAACTAAGTACAAAGTTCAAACGTTTGCAGTGGTTAACAAACAGTACTGCTGCTTAAAAATTTCATTGGAAAACCACTTACTGTCATGATGGCCACAAAAAGCCCCACTGGACTGACCCTGTAGTGAAACAATAGCAGAGTGTGGTTAAACTCATTCGAACTGCCAGGTCTGAAAGTCTGAATTCAATCAGCAATCCTCAGAAAAACAGCAAAGATAGTCTAGTTCAGAGTTTGAGAAAGGGTGAAAATAAGAAAACTGTTGGTAAAACTGGAGCTGCTGCTGCCTGCTGCAGTGAGCTGTTCAGCTTTCCTGGTTTCTGAGATTCCCAGTAGGATTCTGCAGGCATCCAGCTGGAGATTGGAAGGCAATGCAGGGTGACAGTACAAGAATATAAAAAATTACCACTGAGTTTCTCAGAGCATCTGTAAACCACACAACCCATTTTAGGGTCTTGGGTGTTTTTTTTTTTTGTTTTGTTTTCATCAGTAGGTGACAGATTTTGTTTTATAGGAATGGTTCGAAATATACCTGTCAGGTCGATTAAATTTTGATGTGCCTTTTCACATGTGTAGTGTGAAATCTCAGCTCTCACAGCTGAAGAGCTGATCACATAGCTTTTGTGTAGGCAGGAAAATTAAAACAAAGCATATTCCTTTACCTCAGCAAATGTTTATTGTTTAGTTAAGGATTAAAAAATGGACACATTGAATCTGTCCCTGGAGTCTGGCTTTGGAAATCTGCAGTTGCTTTTATGTCATTTTTATTCTAATCAAAATTGTCTGCTTTAGGGTAGATCAATTAAGAGTCACCTTCCTCCAAGAGTCTGGAGGCAGTTTTTGTAAATTAATCAAGTTTCCAAATACCACTGTGAAATAGGTAGAATAATACCTCTTTTACAAATGAGGGAAGTGAAACACTTCAGTCACATGACTAGCTCAAGGTCATTTAAATATTTAAATTGGTGGCATAGCTCATTAAAAAAATTCCAATTCCTCTTTGCAATTCCTAATGCAGTCATCCATTGGATCACAAAGTCTCCCAACAAATTTCTCAGCAGCTAGGGAAAGTCAAATATTCTTTATTTGAAGACTCTTTCTGTAGGTGGCCAATACTTCCCATAATGTCAGTAGCTCTGGTTTTTGGCTGTTTTGGTTTTTTCCTGTTGACTCATTGAGCCTGACTATTTGCTGTCTTAAAGCTCTGCTTTGAGAATTTACCCAAGCACCCTCCCCAAGTTCTGGGAAACATTCTTCTGTTGGAATGACACCAAGTTAGTAACTCGCCTGTCAAATCTTTCAGAAGATTTTCCCACAAAAGCAGTTAATGTTAAAAGATTTCTTGGTCTTGTAAATATTCTTTTAAATTTTAATGCCTAAAAAAAAATCTGGCCATTGAATTGTCTTTTATAGAAGAAAGAAATTCCAGACCACACTTGTTTTCTGCTGCTGGCAGTTAATGCTACCCTCATTTTGGCAGTATTTTTTAGTGGTGTTTTTTGATTTTCCTTATTTTTGTTATCCTTTCACTTTGCTTGATGCTCTTTCAAAACTGTGACACCCTGTCTCTGGCTGACAGGACAGGTGAGTTTCAGTCCTGGAGGAATACTTGCTCCTGCCTCTACAGGGGCGCATGGATAGCAATGCTCCTCTAGAGAGGCTGAACATATCATTTCTTTGACGTGCTTAGCCTTTGCAGAGCAGACAGAGCCCAGGTGTGCGTGGGGGTGACACTGCATCCCCCTGCCACAGCTCCCTCCCCACCTCCAGCCCCTCGTCCCTCCCCTCTTTTGGAAGGAGCAGAGGTTTGCTGCCACGTATGAGGAATCAGCAATTGCGCCTTAGATGATTTTACTGCGAAGTTTAATTATTTAAAATATCATTTGAGTTCCATTTGAGCAGCTGTTTTTATAAATTTCACAACATCATCTATTGTAGCTGCAATTGTTGCATTAGGTTTTATGGAGACCAAGCTCAGTCCCTGCCTGAGTGTACTTGCTGTAGATTGATTTGCCATATTGTTATTTAGCATCTGACAGAACATGGAAGAATATTAGGTATGAAACATTAATCAGGAAATTATGCATTGCTTTCACAATTAATGTGCAACTGGACTTTACTTTGTAATATTGTATTAGCTCTTAACATGCAAATTATTGTAGGTAATTACCTCATTTTTCTGTGGTCATTTGATGGATTGAAGTTTCATGCAGAATGTTCAATGTAATTTAATGCCTTGCAATGATTTGCTTCTTTACTTTTTCGTAAGAATCTTAGTTTTTCTTTATCCTACATCAGGCATGAAGAGCCTACAGCACTGGAAAACCTAATGTATAAAGTTCAGTTTTTCAATCCTTTTCAGTCTAGAGCTGGCAATTTGGTCAAGTGTTACAGTAAAGATGTCTCTTGCTGCAGTGTTAAAAAAAAAGAACTGCCTGTGTTTCTATTAATAACTTCACAGAAGTGAAGCTGCCTTTGTACCATCTACTTAAAACAAAAGTGAAACAGTAGTCTACCAGATTATCCTTTCTATTCTCTAATATGTGAATGTATTGTATTCAATAATCTGTGAATAGTCAAGTAATAATGCTTCCAGAGGAATAATAGAATTATACAATTAATTGTTAAAATGCTTCAGCAGTTTTAAATGTAACAGTGCTGGGTGCTTGGGTTTTTGTGTGTCTCCAAGGTGTATACAGTTTCACATTATATATCAGGAAGGCATTAGCATAACAAATACAATCTATTAGGAGGTCTCTGGCCTATGGAAATATTTTTGTGTATGTGAATAACTCTGAAAATTAAGGCAATTCTTTCTTCATGTTTTGGGATCTTCCATGTCAAAGTCACAAGCATTTATTATGATCTTTTCAAAATCCTGCTTTAGTAAAACAGCTCCTCCATAAAAGTCAAACAATATAAAATTGAATACTTATATTTAAATAGATTTTAACAGATAATAAAGCCCTTGAGATTAAAATGGTTTCATTCACCAAGACAGTTTTCTCTGTAGTGTGCAATTTGTGTCACATTATGTAAAATTTCAGAAAAAAGATTTAAAAATAAAGCATAAATAAAAAGTATCTTATAAAATAAAACCAGAGATATGCTTTTAGTCCTGAGTCAAGTAGAGGATGAAAGCGGGATATGAGATCCTATGTGTAAACATTGAGTTTTATTACTTGATTTGGATTCTTTCCTGCTTATGTGGCTTTGAAACTTAAATTTCCATCTGTACTACTAGAATTTCCTCTCCCTGACATCTTCTAATAGGCTTGTTCATTGTTTTGGGGCTTGTATTTTTTTTAAATTTAAGCAAAAACCTAAAGAGCTATGAAACCTAAGAGTATGTCAAACATGAAAGAACTGCTTTTGCACTTGTGGCTAATGGTTTGGTGTTTCAGAATATGGAGTTTACATCACATAATTGGTTCACCAGCATGAAGATTTGTATCATGTCTGCTGTGATAAGAGCTACTGTCATTTTCTCAGAAAAGAATATTTAAACGGCTATGTGAAATTGTTCATCTGAAAAATATATTTCTCCCGTTTATTGGCAATGTCGAATATTCTGTTACATGAAATTTAGCACCTGGAAAACAGTCTCTGTATACAAGCTATAAGTTGGTGGACTGATGAAAACACCATTTCTTAATAAGTGATGGCAGGAAAATAAATGAGTCGTGATGCCTAAATGACACTCTAATTACAGTGCGTGGATGGCCCAGGTCCATGCCTTTGCCAAGCCAGGTTGGTTGATTTTTAGAGATGGCTCCACTTAGTTTGGAAGACATTTCTTTAGGATGATGTTTCTGAGGGAATTTGGTAATATTTGCCAACTAGAACCACGTTTGTATGCTGAGAAGGGCAGGAGCACACCCAGTGTGACACTGTGTGCGTGCTGTAATGCATCTACTGGAAAAAAATTGAGAAAGTGCTCGTTAAAGTTAACTTTTTCTCCCTCCCTGCCTTTCCCAGCCCAAAGGTACACTGTGTACAGATAATACCAATGACATTGCACTCTTCACCTAAATAAAAATGGAATTAAATTTTAATAACAAAAGAGTAGCAACCATAAAGAAGTTCTGACTCTGTAGTCTGGAGTGTGAGTTAAATATGTAGGTGGCCATTCAAAATTTTGTACTTTGCTCTCATTAACTATCCACTGCCACGTGTGTGAGCTATTAATATTTCAGGCCTAAGAGGAAAATGAGCAGAACAATCTTGCCAGTTATCCTTTTTCCCAGAGCAGTAGGAATTGGTTTAAACAGCCCAACCAATCCCTTTTGAAGGCTGGAAATGGAAGTGGGAAGGGAGTTGTGCTGTGCCACGCCGAGCTGCAGGACATTGCATATGCTGATAGCCATGAGCTCTGCTGTGAAGTGCCAGGGATAGGCACTGCCTGGGCCCACAAAGTGACACTGAGTGGTGGTTCCTGCTGGGTCTCATCCAGGCAAACCTCCACAGCATTTGCTAGTGTAATATAAGGTACCTTAAACACGGACCGAAATCTGCAAGAAATTATTCCAATTTTTGTTCCTACTTTCTTCTTCAGGAATATGACTTGGTGATTTTGCCTGTTCATGTGCTAATTGTGGTAAGAGTGGATGTTGGAATAAGGATGTGGATGGTGACTGTCTCACCCAAGCATGGTATCCTCAGGGGAGGCACGTGCCTATTGAAACTCCTGTTTAAATAATTATCTAGGGGGAAGCACAGAGAGAAAATACAAAACTCTAGTCCTTCATGGGTGTTGTGTCTGCTGTTTGCGTTATCTTCAGGTTGTTAGGAGGCTCCTGCAACTTTAGGCAGTGACATGTTCTTCTTTTTATTGGAAAATAATATAATTATCAAAATATGGAGGATCTGCCTGAGCTCTTTGTTGACTTTTTTTTTTTTTTTTTGCTTCTTTTTTTCCTACAATAAATTTTTTTCTCCCTGGTCTTATATTACATGGATGGTAAACTCATAAGTAATGTCCCCATGTTGGGGAAATGATATTTTTCACCATATCTAATAATTCAGGAAGAAGCTTTGAGAAAAAATAAGGAAAAGGGGAAAAAAAAATCTGATATAGAGTTAAGAATAACCCATATGTTTTACTTTAAAAAAACTTACTTTACTTAGCTAAATTCTGCTTAGTTAAATTTTCCCTGCTCTGATCCCACAAGTTATTAATAATATTTATAATAATATGATTCAGCTTTACTTTAGCTCTCATCCTGCTTTCTTTTTACTGCAAATAAGAATGCTATATTAATAGATAGGTTTGTAAAATTCAATTTTAAACAAATTAAAGACAATCTGAGTGAAACAGAATTTGGAATAAAAAAATTAGGCTAGGGAGCTTTGATGTTGACTTAAAAATTCAGGTAATTTCCATGAGTTCATTGTACTATATACTAAACCAATTTGAGCTCATAGCTCTTCCATTTTGTCAATATTAGAAATATTTGCATCTTTTTCAACTGAGAATCATTTAAACAAACTTGAATTATTACCTCTCACTGAAGTCATTAAAGACCAAATACTTCAACTGTTGTATAGATGCCAGTGATGCAATAGTATTGCATAAATCTGTTTTCTACCAGATAGCAAAATAATCTAAACCCACGGAGCACTGAAAGTCTATAGAAAATGAATTTCACTCCAGCATGGTGCTAAAGTGTATCTTCCAAAATATTACAGTAGATTGATACCACATGAACATTACAAAAGCAATACAAGGCTTAACTGGGAGTTAAAAGTTTGTCAAAGATCAATTACAATAGTCTCTATTGTAAGTAACAGGTATCTAAAACAACAGAAGTTATTGCATTCAGTCACAGGGTAGCTTTCAGGATCATTGCATTTTTTTACTTCTAGTATCAAAAATAATTCAATCATGTTTGGAATTGTTTGGCAAAGTAAGGTGGGTTATTATGCAACCTTCATTGTCTCCTCTACTCTAGCCACAATTTCTTTATGGGTTACTGACATTTCTCTATCTCCTGGAATGTTCAGAACTGCCAAAATCAAACAAACTGATTGCTATAGCAATGCTGTGAGAGAATAGTTGAGTCTTTTATGCTCAGCAGGAACTCTTCCCTGGAAAGGCTGTGTGAGATCATATAATACAACAGAAATGATATTGCAGTGAGGAAGGCTGACCCCATACTGTGTCACATTACCAAGAGTGCAGCCAGCAACTTTAGAGGAGTGATCTTCCCCCTCTATTTTGCACTTTTGAGATCACAATTTGAGTGCTGTATCTGCTTTGGGCTCCCTAGGACAAGGAAGACACGGACACACTGGAGAGTCTGGTGGGGGGCTGTTGGGTAATTGGACTGCAGCTGGGCTTCAGCACAGCTCTCCTACAGCCAGCTGGGCCAATTCTGAGAGATGCAGGCTGAGGAACTGCATGGAAAAGATGGGGGGAAAACTGGCTGGGCTCACAGGGCTGTGATGAGAAGCCTGGTGGTCAGGCGTGAGCAGTGTCATTCAGGGATCAATAATGCTAAAAGTCCTTAATGTGAGTTGGAGCACACGTGGGACAAGGAGAGACTGAGAGGGCTGAGTTTGAGACTGAAGGCTTAAGAGGGGAAGGGGAAATGTTGATGATATCTATAGTGTTTGATAGGAGAGTATAGAGAACATGAAATTATAGCCTTGGAGTCTTACAGTGAGAGTTTGAGAGGCAATGGTCATAAGCTGCAACAGGATTCTGGTTAGATGTGAGAATGTTTTCCTCATGAGTGGGGTTAAAATTGGAAGACTTGTTCAACTGCATTGCAGTGTCTTCAAGATTGCTGATTTTCAAAGCTTGACTGGACTATGGCCTGATCAATCTGATCTACTTGAGAGAACTGAGCAAAAGGTCCTTTTCAACATAAATTATTCTATCATTCTGTCAAATTAAATACAATATCTTAATTTATAAAGATGGATTCGAATGCATTCAATAATGAAATACTTTAAATGCAAAATTGTATAGAAATATTTCTATTTGTTTTTAAACAAAACATTGGACTGGCTGCTGCTTTCAGTGTAGGGAAACAGAATTCAATTCCTTCTGTCCAGAAAAGAAAAACTGAGACATGCAAGTAACATCCTTCATTCAGACGCTATTTTAATGAATTTTTTGGCAAATGAAAAAAAAGCAAACAAGAAAATAAAAGCTAAAGGCAATTAGCTGAATTTCCCTCCATCAGGTTCCTTCACCCTGTGGTTTCCATTATTCCTCTGTGCAGACCCCTCTCACCACAGCCGAGTGTTGCTGGCCCCTGGCACCCGCTCCCTGCTCAGCCCCAGGGAGCTCTGGGGTGTCCAGAGCCCCAGGGACATGCAGGGGGGTCTGAGCCCCACAGAAATGTCCTTTCCAGTGACGTAGGTGATGACAAGAACAAGAGAATATTCTGTAACCCCCTACAGAAATAGAAGCTTTTCTGGTAGGTAATGCCAGGAGCTGAAGCAAAAAGGGTATTTCAACGCATTTATAGAAGGCACTAAGGAAGAGAGATGAAGGCAGGAGAAAATACAGTAGGAAGTTAAAAGTAATTATGTAATCAATAAAGGATAATTACAGTCTATGTCTAAAGATCCACAAAATGGTATTGCCTTGCTGTATCTTTTTGAGCTATATAGAAAAGAAAATACAAAATTTGGAACCAATTTTTGCAATCTGTAAAAGCTTTCAAGATTTAATTTTGTGTGTGATTATTCTAAATTAAGATAAAATCTTCTGATAAATGCATACTAATATGTTGGTAGTTGACAGTCAATATCTTTCTTTTCTACTGTAATATTTTTTAATTCTAAATAGTGAATATTCAAAATACTGACTTCCCCACCCATCATGATGACAGCTCTTTTCTTGCACTTGTTGAATTTTCAAGGAGACAGCTTCAGGCACAGAAGATTTGCATAAGTAACAAAAAAAATATATTCTATTAGAGAAAGAGAGATAACCTAACTTTTCTGAGCTGTTGAAAGCTTGAGATTCAAGGCCATCTCTGAATAAAACTTTTCAATTTCACATGCCCCAACTCAGTTCTCTGTCTTTTGTGCTTGGGGTTCTCTGGGTCATGGAAGAGAACTGATGTGCCACGGTTCTATTTTTCTGCTCAAGTGTGCTGCTTGCAGCAGTATTTCATGTACTTACGGTGATTGGTGCTCAAGTTCGTGGGTTTGAATTTGCTGAGTGTTTTCTCTCTTTATCCAAGCTGCCTGCACTTGTTTTGACTTCCCTCCATGATGTCATGGTTACACAAAGTCTGTCGGTCAAATGAAGTGCAGCAGTTCACACAGGGGTGTCAGGCTGAGTGGTGCCATTCCCTGTGGGCTCTGTGGTCTCAGTGTGGATTAGAAATCTGCTTTTAGAGACTCCTGGATGCTGCTTTTCCATGCCTGCAAGCCGGGGGCACAGGCAATACCCTGCTAAGTGCTGGCCAGTAATCTCACACAGTGCCACTGCGAGATGTCCCAGAAGTTATAGGAATAAAATGGTGGCCCGCAAAAGCCAAATTTTAGGTTTTTTTTTATTTCAGAAACATTTTTTTTTTCATATTGTTCTTAAAAAAGAGATTAATTCATTAAGAAAGAGATCATGAATTCATTAATCTGTGATATTCTCTTTAAACTGCTCAAAGCACTAAGTAGTCAACACTCATGTAAATGCTAGAATTATGAATTTATGTTTCCTTAGAAAAGTTAAACTGGTTTCAAGTGATAAACACAGTGTCCTATAAATACTGTTTGTCTTGGTGCAAGAGATTTTGCAGGTGCAGAGCAGACTCTGAGCTTTCAGTGTGCAAATGTATTTTTATGAATGCTACCCAGATCCTCTCTTCTGTTTTATTCTTATAATATTTTACTTTGCTTATCTTGAATTAGCCTGAGAGACGTTTAAAATTCAAAAAGGGTCTTCTGAAAAATGCAGGGTGTTTTAAATATCCCCCTTCAAGACCTCCAGCAGTATGAAATGAAGTACAAGGTCTTTTGTGTTAGCAATTATATTTCTGAAATAGAAAATATTGAATATTTCATTTTCCCTGCAATTTAGGAAATAAATAAAAGTCACTATTGTTGTATTTACACAGATAGTGTATCTCAAATAATGTAAACAGTAATTTAGCATTTCTGTCTGTGAAATAAGCATAAGCAGGACATTATTGTATAAGTTTTAAACTTCATTAATTGATTGTGGATGGTTTGTAGCAAATATTTTTGATTCTCTGTATATTTTCATGGTCATCAAATAAGAATCTCAGTACTGATTATCAGGATTTTTTTGAAAATGTTATGTAAGGATGCTGGGTGTAGTCACATGCGTGAATTAACATGTTAAATCAATGTGCAAGTACATAAGAGTTGTTGAAAATAACAAAAATGTTTAATCCTTTAAAAGTTTGTGAAAGTTTTTCCTAATTTAATTTAATTTTTTTTAATTAACTAATCATCAATGATCATTGTTATTAATTCCAAAGTAACCTACCACAGTAAAATTAGGTGCAGAGATTATGACCTACTTGTGCAGCATTTGCATAGCTTCAGCATTTCCTTTCCTCAGAAACTGTTGATTTGTCCCGTGGTTCGTATGGTTTGTGCATCCTGGAGTGGGGCTGGCAGCATCTCTCACCTGACTGAAACTCGAGAGCTCAGCCCCTGGCAAGGTGAACTCGGGCATCGGCTGGTGCAGTGCAGGGCTGGGTGAGCACGGGCACCAAACGGGACAGGGGCAAAGAAAGGGATGTGGTGAAAATGTGCAGTGAAGGGAGAAATGTCAATACAACTTGGGATTGCAAAAGTTCAGGCTTATTGCCAGAAGGAAGTTAATACAGATGAGGTAGCATTAGTTCCACCACGCAAGGGTTTGCCTCTGGAAACTACTTGAGAGTGATTTCAGAGGTCAGGACTGCACTCCTCGGGAGGTTAAGCTGTCCTTTCTTTATCGGGTGCCATCAGCAAAACGCTCTGTGCTTTGTGCTGGGTTTTGTGAGATAAGTGATCTTAAGTTCTTGCACAAAATCACCTCTAAAGGAGAAAGAGCTTCTCGATCTGTAGATTGAGGTAGGACCTAGTGGAAAATTTCTTCAGCGCTCAGGAAACTTACCTTGGAACCACGTATTATGTATTTTAAAGCCATGAGTAAAATTTTAATTGATGATACTAAGAATTTCCTATTCCATAATTATTTTCATTGTAATCCTTATCTAGAGAACAATGTCCTGCATTGCTTGTCTCATAATTTGGGACATTGCTCTTCAATTCACGGGCTGCTTCCAGAAATTAAATGCCCAGGGCTGTAACTATTTATTTAGTTGGGTTTGTGCCTAAAGTTTTCCTGCCTACTCTTTAGAGAGAGAATTTTATTGTTACTGAATTAGGCTGGGAAATGAGGACTTCAGCTCAAATTATAATTATTTTTGTACATCTGCTCCAACCATTTACATGGTTTATGCTTGTAAATTAGGTGTTAATGGAATCCAAGTGGGGTAACAGTGTGGAACATCAGAACTGCAATTGACTGGAGAAGTAGACAACATTCAAATATCTCTGAGGAGATCATTTGAGCAATAACTCTGGGGTGTTTATGTGACATGCACGGAAACATCGTTCTATTACAGAAATTATCTCAAATATAAAGAGAAGAGAAAATCCACCTTATACAAGGAACTGTATTTTGTTCTACTCATACTTTTCAGAGAAGGACTATTTTCCTTGAAGTTGTTTGGCTTGTGTTGTTTTGTTGGGATTTTCTCTTGTAGCACAATTACTCAGCCTTTAAACTTCAGATAAACCACTGTTGCATGTATTAGAATATCTACCCCTCTCATAAATGTTTTGTACTTTTCCCCTCTGAAAGCACCAAATAGAAGTCAGCCCTCCAGTGCTTCTAATTTTAGCTATATTAGATATAAAGTGATGCTTTCTGCTGTGAATACCTACTATGAATGCTATAAGTCACAAATGTTAAAGTTAATAATTTCAGAAAACTGAATGATTAAATGCTCCTTGTAAAATTGTAGGGAACCTTGACATGGTTTCAAATTTTTACACTGTTAACTTCTGTGTGGTGTTTGCCTGAAACATGCAGGAGAATGTTACTGATTATTTGATATTGTGTAAAATGCAGAGCCTTATCTCTGAAGCTATGTATTTGAGATACTCTAAATATAGCTGCCCTTTTATCATTATTTACTTGGCAGTGGCAATCAAATTCTTAAGAGAATACTCATCAAGTTAGAGTGATGAAAGAATGAATTAGTGCTGATTTAGTATGTGGGGGATATCAACAGTGCAGGTATCTCCTTGAGTCACACTGTCACTCTGCTATTCTCTCTAGACATTAGTGATGGCCTTTTCCTGATTAGGATTTACCAGAGAAAAACAAAGGGGAAAGGGGTGAGCCAGTCTGGAGTGTGTTTAGAAGTTGATGTAGACTCACAAATCAGATTTTTCATAGTCCTGGTACTCCTTGTGTAACAGATATAAACAGCTTTACAAAGGAACCACACTAAAATGTTTGAAATTGAGAGTTAGGAGTAAACAGGGAATAAAGTTATTTAAAAATATAGACATTAATATTATTAGGGCACCTTAATCTGAATGATAGTCTGTGAAGCTAAAACCAGACTCGGTTCCTCTGCTGGGAACCAGCTGATCCAGAACAGCAGCTGTGCTGTAAACTGTGTGACACTTGGGCAGATTCTGCCAAAACCAAGCAGAACTGACCACTTCATGCCCTAGACAGAGCAAGGCAAATAGTGAGATGAAGACAATCACTCCTTCTTCATTTAAATCTCTGTGTGTCCAATTATGCAAGTGTCATTAAACAGCCAAAGAGTGTGCCTATCAATGTTACTCTCACAGGATCTGATCATGGATTAGATCACTTATTGAGAAGAGCTGAATGCTGGGATGGTACAGGATAACAGGTAACAGGATTTTGGAGACTTGTATTTGGCTGTAACTGTAAAATGCTTCTGCTTATATACTTGGGTATTGCACCTATAATCTGCATAATTACTGTCATTAATAAACTTGGTCAGGTCTTAGCCATAGAATTAAAGACTTCCAGAAAAATAGCTTATAAAGTTGTTTGCTGAAAAGTGATTGCATTAGAACTGAGACCTACAAATTTTTCTTCACATCCATTACCTGAACAACATTAATTCAAGTGACAAAACACTTAGAGGAAAATTGTGAAGTAAAATGAAACAAATGAGGACAGAAATTGCAGAAAACTAATTTCAGTTTCTGTTATAGTTATGACTATTTTAGTGCTAAGATCTCCAGTTTTTACCTGCAGTGCTGCTCTGGGTGGAAGGTGAGGGGAGAAGCAGTCCATGGCACCCCCAGCAGCTGTAATTCCAGCAGCAGGTGCTTCAGGGCTTTACTGAGCCTCTTTTAGTGAACATTCCCACTTTTAATAGCTATGAATCTACCTTGGGCGTTACAGCTCTGTAAACTTTCAGCATTTTGGGGCAGGGCCATGCACAGTGTGCGGGCTCTACTGTGCCCTAAAAATGACTTAATGATACCCTAATGATACTGACCTTTCTAATGTTTTCTTTTCACTCCCCTTAGAGAAAGTTCTCTCTGGGCTTTCTCTGTTTGCTTTGCTGTGGGCTTTTGTTTCAGTGGCCAGGACACATTGCTCTTTTCTCTTCACTTGGACAGTTTGTGAATGCTGCCTCTTGCTTCACACAGAGGCAGCTTGGGCATGCTGGTCACCTTTTGGATTGGCAAGTCTTTCTGAAAGGCTGAATATGTCCAGTATTAAATGATAATATTTTTTCCTAAACTTTACTGTCCTCTAAGTTGCCCTCAATAGTCAGGACTTTGATTTGTAGTCTTCCTTGGTTAGCATTATCTCTCCATGGTCAGTCACAGGGGACAGTTTTGCTGCCTGATAGAGAACAAAGAGGGAAAGGTTAATGTTAGGAGTGGGCAGTTATAAATTAATCCACTAAATTAAAGGAAGCTCAAGAGTCACAGAGTGGCTGAAATCAAAACATAAACACCTGCAGATTATCATTACTTCACACAATTACTCTTGAATATGAAGTGGCACAACAGTTGATGTGTGTTTGGGATTCTAGTATTCCTATAAATCTACAGATGTCTCAGATATATAACTCAATACAAATTTCAAAGAAAAGTATTTTTGCCATGACTAATATAATTAACTAATAGGACATTGTTTTCTATTAAAAAAAAAAATAAAGCAAAGTGGGGAGGGCGAAATTAAATCAAATTATTTCATTTGGACATGATTAAACTACTTTGAATTTTCATGTCAGAATGATATTTTGTGTTGGAATACAATTAGATGCAATCAAAAGTAAAATTGCAATGAACTTAATTAAATACAGCCTTGTATTATTTATTAATGAAAAGCCCTGCACGTTTGTGAATGGAAGAAAAATGTTTCACTTTCTAAGTACCTCTGATGATTGGAGGGCTTATATTTTTTTAGATTAAGCAGGAGTACAAACACAAATCAATCAATTATTCACTTTATGCTACTGGGATACTAAAATATTCAACTTGTTGATTTATTTGGAATATACCAGTATTGTTCTCTCTCTTGAACTCAAAGTTCTTGCTTAGACACTAAAAAAATATTTTCCACAAACTACATCAAGGAGACAATGAAATATTCTTTTCCTGTAATCTTGTGATACTTGATTTTTTTTTTCCTTGATGAATGATAGGAGAGAAAGATATTTCAATGTTTTTCACCGTTTAGCCATTTTTGACCTTTATGTCATAGTGACATCTTCTTAAATGAAAAATTGAAACTCTAAATATAGTACAAGTGTAACATGTTCTTCCATAGTTAAAAAAAAAAAAACAAAAACGGAAAACAAAATGAATTTGGTTTGGGGGTTTTGTGATTGAAATACATATTTTTCATGCTTGTGTTCAAGTCACACTTCTTATCAGCAATCTTCGAAGAGTTTGGAAGAGAATTTCACATAGTTTGCTGAAGCAATAGATGACTGAAGGTCTGCATTCTGATTAATGTTGGGAAATATGAATTATATTTCTGTAACAAGAAATAACCATGCTGTTGCTCTCTACAAACAGTTCTCATTGGGGATTTAAAGGGCAGATACATTTTCCATTTCTTTCATTCTAATTTACTGAAATTAAGAACATCCTTTCCCTGAAGTCATTTTCCCAGTTCTTGCATCACCTAACAAAGATGGTAGCAATGACTTTTCACACACGATGAGGGATTGTAGAATCAGCCTGAAAAATGGGTCAGGTTTTCCAGGACAGACAATCATATCCCCTCCAAAAATAAATCTGCTAATCCCCAGACTGAAGGAACTGAAATTAACAGGGGCTTTTTTTTTTTTTGGGGGGGGGGGGGGGTTTGGTTAATTTTTCAATCAAGACTTATGGAAGAAATTGAAATAATATTATCATATACAGAACAATATATAAGCTAATATTCTTGATTCTAATCTCTAAGAATATCACATATCACTCTGGACCATGTTGGAAAAAATGCAACTGCAAGAATGTCTTCCTGAAGGTTGTGCCCTCAGAACTCAACAAAATTTTTAGAAAACTTGGGAAAGGTTTATTACTTCACTTCATAGGCAGAGGGAGAAAAAATATGCTATATAACATTTTTTGTTTTATTTCCTCTTCTTAAGCATCTATTTTTGTACATAAAACTGTTTTTAAAACTCTAATGAGAACAATATATCACTTATGGAGAATTCTACCTGAGATCGTGGAAATCTTATATTTCTGTGATTGTTTAATTTGTCAAACTTTGTGAAAAATTCAGCCCCAGAAATGTATCTCATACATCTTCTCTCTGGACACATCAAAGCAATGGAAGGTAATAAGGGATACATCGCATTCATTTTTGGTTTTTTTCCCTCTTTAAAGCATATGCTATGACTGGTACATAGGTCAAACAATCTTATTTTGGTTTCTTTCTGATCGTTTTCTCAGGCTGGGAATATAAATCAGTTTTTGTTAGTTGACATAGATTACTTTTTGTTTATTCCCCTTTACTTGGCAGCATGTTTTCTTCCCTTTATACATGCTCAAACCAAAGCATTTGGTTTTATTTCTATCTCCTTTCCTGTGAATATTAAACAGATTTATGAAGCATTTGGATTGGAATAAGTAGAGCATATCTTACTATTGAAGAATATTTTTCTACCACTTAAATGCTTCTTTTCCAAGCTCTTGTTTTAGACTCATTAATTAATAATTATGACTTGAGTACTTTTGTTTGATTTGAGGTAATAATCTAGTTCATTTAAATATGAAGAGTGGTTTGATATTGAAAAATAAAATATGAGAGAGAGGGAGCAATTCTTTGGTCAAATATTAGATAGCATTTTTTAACTGTCCATGGTCATGTGCACTTTGAATAGTTTTTTGACAGCGAATTAGACTGCAAATACCTGTGGTTATTTCTTCCATGAAATAGCAGGTATTTCTAACAACAGTGCCTAAGTCCTGCTTGGGGAGGTTGGAAAGATGGGGAGGGAGTAGAAGAATTGTGATCTGGGGAAATGAAGTCACCGGGCTGGTCTCTGCGCCCAGAGGCCACAGTTTAGGAAGATGCCCAAGCTCTCTTGGCAATGCTGTTTTAAAGGCCATATCTTTGGGTGAAAATCAGTGAACTGTGAAAAATAGAACTGTGATGATTCAAAAAATTGTTATCTCCACTTGCCTCTTCCTCTTTGCCTACAGTTATTCACCTTTGTTGCACTGTAGGGTAAGACCAGGGACAGAAGGACCTGATGCACCAGCACTTGTTTAAATCATGTTTGAATTCCAGGGCACAGCATGTTCTTCAACAGCCTTCAATGCTTACCAAATACCTTGGCGCCTCCCTGAACAAATGCTGATATTAAGGGAGTTAACATCTCTCTCAGCCATATTTGTCACCATAATATATTAATGTTCATTATTCTTGCTATTTGTTAGTATTTTGTGAAACATTCTGTAACCTTTGCAGGACGGGGAACTATTGGTAAGATCGTGTTGGTTGCAGCCAATATCCCCTTTGTACTCTCACTCTGAAGTGAGGAAGTTGTGTTATTGTAACAGGATCTGACTTCTCTGAGCTTTGTTTTTTAATATTGTTTCTAGTGTAATATAAAAACTCTTGCGTATACTTACCCTAGAAAAGCGCTTTTCTACCTCACTCTAGGTATAAAATTAGATATAGATTAGGTCTGAGTCATATATGGATAAACATGACTCTGAAAATCCTCCTACTGCAAAATCCGCATCATGCAAGTGTAAGTGACGGGCAGAGAGAAACTTTAAATAAGTTTATTTAACCTGCTGATAGACAGTGATGATACACACAGTGAAAATGATCATCCATGGTTTGCTCTAAAGTGTTAGTCTTGGAAATTTTTGTTTTCGAAAGGAAACACACTTTCACTTGCTTCATTATGTTGAATATAAATGAAAAGTAGGCAGCAGATAAATATCTGTTGTCATTACAAAGAAAGCAGTTGTAACATTTACAAGAAATTCCGATAACTTGTGTTTACTTTTTTATTATTGCTTGCACATCTCAAGCAGAGCAAAATTATTCATTGTGGATTATATCTTTTGTTTCCATTAGCACATGAATCAAAGGAAGTTCAGCACAGTGAAACAAAGGGAAAAAATGGATGTCAGTATATCTGTTGATGATTAATTTAAACAATAAGTTGTTGAGTGTCCAAAAATACATTTTAATGTTGAACATGAAGAGAGGTAATGAGTAATGTTGCTATCTTCAAACAGTGGCAATAGCTCTGAGGTTGCTCATAGCACCAAATGAAAATGTTGCAGCTGTTTGAAAAGAGGTCAGGGTTTAAGTTCAGTGGGGGAAGGCAGGAAAGAAAATGATACGTGGTAAGGGCACATAAATGATTGATTCCAGTCATATGAAATCAGATGTCATAGGGATCAGCTAGTGTTTGTGGCAGAAAGGCTTCACACATTGGCTTTACAAAAAAATCATTGGTAAAACAGAAACCATTTAGAGGCATGCACATTATCCAGACTGCACTTTAACTATGCTGTGGATGTAGAGAAACCAGGGAACACAGCCAGGCTTACTCTGGAAGGGGTTATTAGCAGGGTTGGAAGCACTGTGACAAGGCATCTGTCCACCTCCTTGAGCACAGTCACCTCCTGTACCACTGTATTTATGTATTTATAAATGCCACTGTATTTATCTTGTCCCCTGTGCAAGCCAACACTTCCTTGTACAAATCATAACTAATGACAAATCCAGGCCCGTGCAAGGCACTGTAGGCTCACAGCAGCTGCACCCTGCTGCAGGCTCAGCACATGGATCTGTGGGGGAAATGCAGGCACTATGCAGCCCAGGGCGACCTGCACCTGTGTCTTTTTGGAGAGATCTTCTCCTGAAGGAACCCCGATCCCCTCTTTGTTCAGAAAGAGGTAAATTCAACAAATTTCACAGTTTTTGAAGATGCAGGACTTCCTGTTGTCTTTTTTTCTCCTCCTGAGCTTTACATTTTCCAAAACCCAAACATTTTTTTTGGAAAAAAAGTGATTCAAGACTCAGATCATATCTAGTTTAAATCCATTTCCTTCAGCCTTGTATATTTTGGGCCTGCTTTTAAGTCACTGGAAAAATCTATTGACTTGAGTAAATAAATAAATAATAGAATAGTTGTATGTGATTTCTTCACAACCTGGAAGTGAATAAGTTCTGCATCCAGCTACGACTGATCAGGAATTCTCTTAATGTGGAGGAAAGTGCCCTGTGCACGTGGACCTTGGCACCACTGCAGGAATGTCAGGAATCAGAGCAGTGGGATTTGTGTCCAGAGAATTCCAGCCTCCCCTAGTCTCAGCAAGCTCTCGTGCCTCAGTTAGATCGTTTTTGGGGCTTGTGCTGCCTGGTGCCACAGGTCCCAGTCTGTGTCTGGTGGGGCAGGGCTGCTCAGCCCCTGCTGCAGTGGTGCCCCCTCTCCCCTGCAGCCCTGCCTGGACTGAGCACACCCTGCAGGCTGCTCTGCAGTGGGGCCGGGCATTGACAGCTGCTCTCCAAAGGCTGCTCTTCTGCTCAGCTCCCCATCCCAGGGGATCAGCTCTGTCCTGGCAGAGTGCTCCCCTAAAGCAGCCCCAGGACACAGTGACTGGGGCTGAGCTTTATCCTCTGACATGCTCACTTGGCTGAGAGAGCAGCCAGGAGGGCAAATGATTTCATATGGATGCGGCTCCAAAACCAGCCCTGTTTGGTTCGTTGGTTGTTGTCCATTTCTGTAAGGTATTTCTGCTTACATATACACATATTTATGTGTACATATATTTCTGGATTGCATATGTTCTATTTGTAGTTTTACAAAATGAAATAATGACACTGTTTTAGATGCTTTTTTCACCTGGACCTACATAACAATGTAACTATTTGCAGTGCTGAACTCAAAAGGGAAGTAGACTTTATTTTAATTTGGGTCCGTTGCATTATTTTCTAATATTTAGCCTAGTCCGAGATCAAAATATGTCCAAGTTGCTCTGGTAAAACAGAACTGTCAAATTGTTTCAGTGTTCTGCCGAGGTGAGAGAATAGGATGCAAACTTCTGGAAGGCTGTACAGAGAAAGGCTCATTACCTGGCAAGGTCAGTCTTGCTGCTCTTTTTATAAAAGAATCCTGGGCCTCAGTCCTTTGTGCTCTGCATCTTGTGTGATTGGTTTTTACCAGTGATAAATAAATGTGACATGTGGCTAAATCATTATGATAGGATATTCTTGTTAACTGTACTATAGAGTGTAATTTTTGAATACCGAGTTTTATACAGAATCATTTACATCCTTTCACCTACTCCAAAATAAAATTCTGTTCCAAAATATTTTTACAAGCTTTGAAATGAAAAATAAAAATATACAATAGTGTACTTTTGTAAATTCTGCTTCACCTTTCAAGTACCTGCTGGCAAAATTGATGGGGGGGTTAATCTTTAGGTTTCATTAGCTTTGAATTCCACTCTAGAGAAGGGATCTTCTGCCATCCCTATTTCTGTAGCTTTTGGCTGTGATCTTATCTCTCTCCATCCTGTGCAGTGGTGTTGTCCTTGGCACTGTGAGGTGTGAATATAATAAAAGAAACAATTCCTGCCACTGTAATTGATGCTGGGATTACCCACCCCATCGCAGTCTATCCATGTGCAAATGTGTGCCACTCTTAAGAACATTAAGGCTTACAGAGTCAAGTACCCAAATATTTACAGGATAAATAAGCCAAGACCAAACCAGTCTGACTCTGGTCCTTTCTATGCAGTTTTTATGAAGGCTTTTAATTAGATGAAAATTTTGTCCCTTTGTTAACTCTTTGCCCTCCCCTTCTGGAGGTATGTGCAGTCTAAAAAGACAATAATTATTCCCAAAACATTAGTTGCCATTAATAAATACTGAAATATTCACTGTGCTTACACCTACTCTTTTTATCAATAATACTCTAAATATTATCCATGGAAAGTACTAAATACTTCAACAGTAGCCTGACTTTTCACTGAAGTAGGTACTGTTGGATATAGCAGGGAATCAACAGACCCACTGCCACCAGAGCAATTTAACCAAGGAAATCTGTTATGAGAATGAAATAAAAAAATTGTCCTCAGGTCCTTTAACATTAAGGATATTTTTTCTGTCTGGAAATGGAATGTGCTGCCACAGTAAAAGGACTAGTTTAGATATTTCTATAGTTTAGATATTTCAGCACACACACTTGCATTGTTGGTTGTCATTATTAATGGAACAGGTTATCTCCAAAAGCTGCAGGAGGTAGGACAAACGATGGGTTTGACATTTAATCATATTTTCTTTTGCATGTTCTTTTTGGGGGCTTCATAAGTGTTTGAGTTAAATGCTTTTCTGTTTTACTGCTGCATGTCCAGTGAGTGTTGAGGGACTGTATCTAGGTACGTAATCAGATGTTTAACAAACTAAGTTTCCAGAACACACCAGCTGTCTTTATCAACTTCATAAAGAACCATTTCTTTTGACATTTAATTAATGATTCTTTTTCTTTAAAAAAAATTTTGCAAAATAATTTCATCCAGAGAGATTTAAAATCTTTAATATTGCACTTTTAGATAACAAAATGAAGTACACTAAGGTTTTAAGCATTGCCTGGAGATGAAACTGTCTCTGATGATTTTTAAGGATCATTGCAGTGCCCTTTCACTTCTAGAAAACCTCAGTGAATGGACACTGGCTTTAGATTTTCTAAATACATAAATTAATATCAGCAAAGGTGTGTATGCTTTGATAAATTCAGGATTCCATCTGGACAGTGATAAGAGGTCTTAGTCTTTTCAGTAGAGATTTAACTAAACATTATGCAAATATTTATCTCAGATGGTGGCTGGAAATTTCATGTATTTACTCCCACAGTTGTATTTAAACTACTGTGGTTATTTTACAATGTGATCAAGAGAAAGCAGAGAAGTGCAAGGATGTTAGCTAAATTTGTTATGCAGAAAACATAATACAGAATAATCCTTGAAAACAGTTGGATGTAAAATTCAAAAACCCTGCCTAAGCTTAGGAAACCATAAATGTTTTCAAATTCATGAATTTCCAGCTATGGTGTTTTGTAACTTGGAAACGAGCAGCAGTACCAGTACAGCAATCAAGAAAAACAAAATGCTTATGAGGTACACGAAAGACAGACACTCTGCTGTGCTGTTTATAACCATGAATTTGATTTTTTTTTAATCAGCCCTCAAATAATTTTTGATATTGGGCAAATTAAGGGATTGTTTCCTACACATAGTTCACTTTGAACAGTAGTCATTCTCTAACTCTAGAATAAGTTTTTTACATATATGTATATATATATATAAAATCTCTGAAATGGAAAAATGTAGCCATGTGTATGTACAGCCAAGCCAAACAGATTGTACCGTGTAGAACTTATAGTAGGTGAGCACTTCTTAATGATGCCATGTTCTGCTGACTTTAGGTGCTGCCTTTCTTAGTTTGTAGTGTCCCTCCATCCTTGAAAAGTGAAGGACATTTGAAATTTGAGAGTAATTAGTCCAAATTCTATATGACTGCACAAGTATGCTTTGGTTACATGGTGCAGCCCCTCTTTAATAAATCCATGGAATCAGTTTTTTCTTACAGAGAGTGTTGTGATGAAAGAAAAGCAGCTACAATTGGCCTGGTTTCCTTCTCATCCTTTGGTAAAGGTGACAGCAGCATTTCAGCATCAGGTGTGTGCAAACATTTACAGCCACATCCATGTGAGATGAGCTCTTGTAGAGATACTCCAGTGAGCCCGGGGTGAGCATTGCCAGCTACTCACAGTCTGCACCAACGGTGGCTGAACTGGGGATTTTTGTTGTAAGATATTTCTAGCAGTGCCTTTCTTTGCACTTTGATATAACAGCTTTAGTCAAAAAAGTTAATTAGTCATAAAATGCCATCTCATATTTGATAGCTTTCATGCAAAGATTTCTTTGCATCCTTGGCATTCCATATGTTTTTCTATTTCTTTTTTAATGTACAACTTAAAACTGAGTTTGTCAAGTCTTGCTGGCATTTCAGATGAATTTTCACTCTCTTTTTACACTTTATTTTCACATATTCTGTGTTTTCTATAAAGTCTACAAGAAACTACATGACCTTCTTTATTAAAAAGTAACTTCTGCAGATGAAGAGCAGCTTTAACCCATCACCAGTTCCCTGAATTATACATTCTCTATCATTTTGCCCTCTTTTTATTAAATTAAATTGGTAAATATATGAGTCAAAGGACAGTTCGAACCTCCTGTTCTTTCCTTGAAATGGGAGAATGTCATCTCCTATTCTCTGTTAGGCCTACAAATCTTTTCTCATTTTCTCCAGCTGACCTCTTCCAGTTTGTATTATCTAAGCTGAACAAGAGAATCATTTAAAGTCCATGAGCTAAAGCACTGAGAGAATTATGTCACTGTCCTCTTTGCTAACAATTCTGTATGAGAACATTTTAACAAAATGTGAAAAATGGTCCCAAGACAATTCAGTTTTTGAGTTTTTATCTGCTGCCAACCTCCTGCATGTATGGCAAGGTGAATACAGTGTGCAGGATATTTGCTAAAAGCATCAGTCCAAAACTACATCCTAGCAAGGTTGAGATCATTCAAGCTTATGAAATACTGAAAACTAGAGATTTTAAAAGATTTTTTGTAAACTGACCACAAGGGAAGATGTAGTGCTAGTACATTTTTCTATGCTTTTGATAAAATTCAAAGGTTATTTCTACTGTGCTTTATTTGTACTTCTGTCTAAACTCTAAATTGAAAACTACATTTGAAGTTAGATAATGTATTAGCCAATGTTTCCTACTACATTTACATCGTAAAATAGGGTATCAGATTTTTCTTTTTCCAGATTATAGAGAATTATAAGGGTCAGAGTAAGGTTACATGAATGTTGATATATAATGTAAAATACCATCTTGGAGAGAAGAAATATACATATGGTAGATGGTTTTGCTTTCTGTAATGAAACTCTACTTTTTAGTACAAAGGACTTCAGTTTTGCAAGGTCAAGATCAGATTGCAGAAACATTGGAATAGTTCCATTCCTCATTTGATAAAGAAATGGAATTTTTTCCTTTTAGTTTGACACAGTCACTAGACTTTTTTCCTTAAAGCTTCACGAATACGATTTTTGGTGTCAACATAACAGCTCTGTAATATTGTATTGATGTTAATTTATTAAAGTACTTACTGTGGGCTTATTTTAAATGCAAAGTATAATTTTGTGGCAAACCTTTTAGCGGGTCTGTAAATCGACATATCCTGCAATCAGCAGCTCAGAAACAATAGTTTTCAATCAATCAGTGGAAAACCCACTCTTGTAATACATATACAGTTCCCCAGAGAATGGCTGAGCTTCATAATTCAAACATGCACTTTTCCCTTTTGAGTCATAATAGAGCAGCGACCATTTGGAGCCCTTTAAAACAGCAAAATAAAAGGAGTTCAACACTGAAAAGAAAAAACTGCCAGTTAAAAGCTGGAAACAATTTCACAATGATGCTTTTTCCCTGCAATAAATACTCAAACTTCAGCTAAGACCTTTTCTATTAAGCAGATGTTGTTATTGGCATGGCTTGCTGCTTTCTAAAAGAATTGGTGCACTTTCAACAAGATTTGTACCTTGTAACTACAATAAGTGCATTAGTGGGAAAAGATGGGAGAATTCATCATGTCCAAAAATAATGCCCTACATTTGTATAACCATTACAGGAATATTTGCTCCAAAGTTGGTGTAGTTTCTTTAATTTTTCTGTTGGTTTGTTTTTCTCCCCTGCATCATTCCTCAGTAGCAGTGCCAGTTTCATATTTTAAACATTACCTTAGGAAGAAGAGTTTAATATAAGATTAATGAGATTATGCATAATCAAACAAAAAAAAATATCCTTTTTTACCCTCTGACTTTTATGTCTCTATTTCATTTCTGGTAAAGATATTTTCCAAACCCACGCAATAACAATTAGCTGTGCAATAGTTC
>JAWWMU010000036.1:5331660-5373110 GCA_035048155.1 Cinnycerthia olivascens | reverse complement strand
CTTCTTGACATTCAATAGCCTATTAGTATCAAAGTTACTGAGATTTATCTTGTTGCTCATAGAAGGGGAATGCCCAAAAAACCAGTGTGTGTTTAGATGGACTTTCATTATATGTAGAAGTTTAATTTTTTAAATTTATTTCACTGACAATTGAAATAATTTTTGTCAAATGTCAGAGTAGAAGAGTTAGTCTTTTGTTTTGAGTAAATTATGGTTTGCTGACAATAATTTCTCCTTATAATACCTGCTACCAACAACCTTGAATTTGCACTATGCACTCTTGGATGTTGCACACTTTAGGAGAAGTCAGACTTTTTTATCTTGTCCAGAAACAAGGAATATTTTAAAGCTGCAGGACAATCCCAGTGTCTTTAGAATCTGACCCAAACCATTTGAGAAAAATTTCTTCTATCTCTTTTTTTATCCCAGGAATGATCATTCAGGGCTCTAGTCGGGAGACAGGAATGCACTTGTGATACACTTAGGCTATTCAAGTCAATGAAAATGCATTTATTACCCTTAGAAGCCTTCTGTGAGTTACATTGTAATTCTCTTTCAACCTTGGTAGGATGAGTAAAGCTCATTTGCTCAGGCAAAGACAGAGAAAAGGAGTCTTAAAACCTCTGTCATGGTAGTGCCAAAGGAATAAATAGAAAGTCAACGAGGTGGGAAGTAAATATTTATAGATTTGAACTCTTGGCTTGTCTTGGTAGAATTAATTGCACAAATATTGGTGCACAGTGATCCACAGGAAGCACCAAGACTGTGTCCTCTATCAGGAACACAGCAAAGTCTGTCACCCGGGGGTTTGGATGGGCAATGGGTGTTTGTTCCCTTCATCTTGGCCTTAGCAGCAGCATCCTCCACAATTCAGCCCGAGGATGTGGTTGAGCTGCTGGCGTGTTTGGCACTTTATATTCCGAGAGGGCTCTGCAGGTAATCACAGTGTTGAGAGGCACACCCGAGCAGCATCACTCAGAACTGCTCTGAGCTCTGGCCCAGAGCTCCCCAAGCTGCCCTGCATGATTTACCTGATTTACCTGAGTGATCCAAACCACCCCCGTGCTCAGGGGGGTTTATTTGTACTGCCTAGGCTATAAACCAATGTGTTTCCCTTTATGACACCACACTAGGGTTTTTTGCAATAATTTCTAGCTCTTTATGATTGTTTATACCTGGCAGCATATATATATTTTTGTTGCTGATAATAAAATGGGTGTTCCTGAAGGTTCAAAATACTTTGCAAGACTTCTCGTTAATTTTTTGCTGTGTGAACACTTGCATTAAGAGCATTTCAACTAATTATTTATACTCTGGTTCAAGGAGTAGTTGCTTTAATCCATCTTGAGTTTCCAGAATGCTGGAAGCCAAATGTTGAAGACTAAAGAAAAAGATGACCAAAAAAACCCCTATTATTTTCACATACCTCATAATTTAGAGTAACATGAATTTGAAATGCTTTTTACTTCAGAAGTTTTTGGTGACACAGCTAATGAGTTCACACATTCAGCTTAGCTGAGCAGGATTTTTCAGAATGGTAGCAAGGGATTAATAGACTTGTAAAAATGTTATTCATTTACTGCCAGACTCTCTATAGCCAGATACATATTTTGAAACAAGAGGATCTGCATGGCAAAATTAACCTTTCACTTCAGTTTGCAAGTGCCTCAATGAAGGACATGGCTAACAAGACACCTATTTAAAACAAATCTGAGGAGAAACTCAGTCTGATTTTTTTCCCATTCCAGAGCACCTATTTTTGTATTGTATGCTACATGGACCTTGCACAATGCCCTTTATTTTCCTTTCACTTAACAGATGAGGAAATATAACATAGGAGGGCACATGTCCTGCAGAGCTCTCTAGAGTATCAAACTACTACAGTGTGTAGGAGTGACGAGCTGCTCTGAGTTTTGCAGTGTCTTGGGGTAGCAGTTGTGCTGAGCACCAGGCTGATAACACCAGACTGTCCTTACTCTGGATTAACATCCTGTGTTTGGATTGCACTCCATAGGATTTCTTTACTTTGATTGCTGCTCCTACTACAACAGCATACTTTGAAGCTTATTTGGTCATCTATTTAGTGACCTCTAATGCATTTTCTTTAGTTTTTTTTAAAAGAATTATAAACAAGGCAGAGCTCTATGTCCTCACTGCACTGAGAGCAGTGGCATAGCTAGAGCACTGCCAGAGGAATCAGTTATGATTTGGGAAATGGCAAACCCTGGGTCCCTGCCAATCTGCAAATAGATTGGGCAGTTTTCTGTTTCTGACAGCATGTGTGCAATTTTAAATGACAAAAAATACGGGGTTTTTTCCTAAGTGTTTTTTGCAACAGTAGGTGACATGTTGACATTAGAAATAACAGGCAATGGGATGCTTAGGACAGTGCTCTGGAGCACAAGCCAAATTCTTCATCACCAGTGACAAAAATATCCATTATGTAAGATGTATAGATTCAAACGAATGCTTCCCTATGATACTATTTTGATAATGTCATATTTTGATATAAATATCATGTCCATATTTTTTCTAGCATTTTTCTAGCAGTTTTTAAAAGCACTTATGATGAGGTAGCAACACAGTATTTTAGATTCTTGCAACAATCTATGCAAAGTAAAATTTCTGCCTCTACATTTAGATACGAAAAAAAAAAATCTCTCTCTGCACTTTTGTTTTTGTTTTAATTTAAAATTTTTTTTTTTCCCCATAGTCAAGATGAACAGTTGGTTAATAAATTCTCTGCTTGAAATATAAACATAGCAAAAGAAGCCAAGGTCTGAGTAGAGTGCTGGGCTGAATAGTTGGTTGAACAAATTGAATAAATTAGCTGACACCTGTGAGAGAGATGAAGACAAAAGTCACACGTGTGTGTCTGTCTGTGTGTGTCTGTCTGTCTGTCTGTGTGTGTCTGTCTGTCTGTGAGCGCATTACTTCAGCTGCAGTGGTGGGTGCCAGTCTCAAGCTCCCCTGGGGTACCAGGTGTGGTCACATCTGGCACTACCCTGCATAGCCCTGCAGTGATCACGGGCCAGGCTGGCGAGTCCTGAGGGTTCCCACAGCTCCTGCTCAGGGTGGGGACCGTGGGGGCTGGAAATCCTGGAAGCCACCCTTTAGCAGACAGCTGAGCTTCAAAGGGAGAACACAAGGCACGGATAAAGGGAGCCTGAGTGAGCTGCCCAGGTGCCCTGTGCATGCTGCAGGTGCTGTGTGTGCTGTCCCTGCTCAGCCCAGGCTGAGCCATCACCACCTGCAATGCCCCCAGCCCTGGCAGCACTGCAGTGTCTGTGTTTGGAGACACACTGCTCCCCTCGTGTTTCACCCTTGGAAGCTGACAGGAAAAAAGAAAGGAAAATCATGATAATGTGGAATGCTGTTTGTTTGGGTTTGGGGATTTTTTGGTTTTTTTTTGGTTTTTTTTTTGTTGTTTTTTTTTTTTTTTTAAGACCAATAGAGACAATTAGCTGAATAAAACCGTTTCTGTTTGAGTTCTGAGCAAGTGGTTTTTAAAGACAGTTTGTACGCTCTTAATTACATGAAGTTTGCATTAAGCAATATCATCCAGGAGCCTGCCAAGTTAAAAACAACTAAATGATCTTAAGACTCAGCAAATGCTCCTTGCTTTCCAACTGGCACAGTTCGAGTTTCATAGCAATTATATAAATGACAGCAATTTTGTTTAAAAACAATAGCTGTATGAACAATGATTTTTAAGGTTATGGTCTATTGAACGTTCATCAGCCCTAACCACTTAGTCTGAGGGAAATAGCTTCTTAAAATTATATAAATTTACAGATGGAAAGTGGTAATAAATCTGCTGATAAAATTCTGGGGTTATAAGCTGGGAAGCTTATAAAACAATATAGTTATTCTTATTTGCTTTGAAGAACTTAATTGTTAATTTCATGAATACAATTTTGATGACTAGGAATCTTTGCGTTTGTAAGGTTAATCAAACGACTTTGCTGAAGTATCTTGAATGCTTTAGCATTTTTAAGTATAAAATGAAGTTTGAAAGAACCTCAAGGGTTTATACTCCTGCATTACAACAGACAAGTTTTTCCTCATGGATGTTTTTCCTGTCCCTTACCTGTGAAGGCTTTAGAGCTACTTAATCAGTTCCACAATGTGTGTCTAATAGCTAACCTGGATCTTCAATTCCTCCACCCCCCCCCAAAGTGTTATAAACATGTTGCTTTATGTGCTGTATTTTTGCATACAACTATGATCTAATTCATCAATAGTTTTAATAAACATTTTGGTGTTAGTTAGAATTGGAGCACAATACCTGTTTCCTGGTAGTTTGTAAATAATTTTTGTATACTGTTAATTATGCTTTGTTTTTTGGTGAATGATTTAATGCACATTAAGTTCTTTTTGCTCACAAATATTTGAGTGTCTGAAGTTGTCAGGAATGATGTTTCAAACCATATGAGGAAGTGCAGAGGTTCATCTTGCAGCCTGCTGGTCTTTGCTGATGGCAGTACTTGTTCATTTGCTGTTTTCTCTGATCCATGAGGAATTCACTGAGTATCCAAAAAAAGTATGGTTGAGTGTCCTGAATGTGCCTTCAAAAGTTCAAGAGTCTTTTCTTCCCTGTGTGTATAAAATCTCCCACATAAGTTCACAAGAGTAGTGTTTAAAAACCACCTAGACAATTTGGATGCATAAATTTCACAGCCAGCCAAATTAAGTTCTGGAATATAGCATAGCTGATTTTTTAGCTTAATTTACCTTTCTAATGAAAGGGAACTTATGTATCCTTATTTTCACACTGCAGTACAAGTATTCAGCTCAATAAATATGTTGCAGCATGAAAAGAAATTGGAATTATATTTTATTACAATGAATTTTTGAAAGATGCAGAACAAGTACTCAGAAACCAGCCAGCATAGTCACTAACAGTACAATGTTCTCTATTACTCTTTATTTCAAAAATCTGACCACTTCTACTCAGCTCCAGGAAGGTCAATTTATTTGCAAAGAAAATTCTTATGCTTTAGCTCTGGGTCACATTAGATATTTTTTGTTCTTGAAGCAAGGCTTTTGCTTTTAGAGTACCTAATATTGCTCTGTTTCATTAATGGTGAAAACAGAACCCACACTTGTTATTAATCATTAGCTATGGCACAGACAGTATTTGGCAAACTCCATCTATCTTTGTGTACCTTTGTGTGCTGGAAGTCTGTGGCCCCTGGAACAGCCCTTACCTGAGAGCTGTCATAGAGGGGAATGCTGTCACCAGCCTCCAAGCAAGGCTCTCATTTGCTGTCTCAAGTGAAGCTTGGCATAATTGTGAACAAGTCTTTTATTCTGTTTCTATTCTCCCTTGGTACATAGACATTCTCTCTGCCTGTCTCTTCTATATTTCTATCAAGTGGTAGAAAATGAACTGTGTTAGAAAACAAGTGGAGGCTGACAGATAGCAGATGAATGCCAGACAAGTACCCTATTTTTGTGTTATAGCTGAGCTTCAAAACCCATCAAGACTGTGCCAGTCTTTTCTGGGAATGAAACATTAACTAGTATAGAAGTTTAGACATAGTTGTATGGGCACAACTGCACTCACAAATGCTCAAAGACTATTACTAGATTTAGGAATTTCAAGGTTGGAAATGCATGTGAAATATTATTTAAGAGGCCTTGTGTGTAACTAGAAACTGTTTAATGAAGTTTCTTTGCAGCACATTTCTGGTATCAAGCCAGTGTGCAATGATAATGATTCTTACCAGTAGAACACCATACCTGATATTGTTTGTCTCCTTGGATTTGCATTGAATGCAAAGTTCTAACTGTAACTACTTCATCACTAACTGTATTCTGATCTTTGAAACCTGATTATGAAATAGGAATATTAAAAACTTCAACTCTGAAGGGCTGTAAAAGGAGAGTTACAACTCACAGCTTACCTTTAACTTGCAGTATAATGGAAAATGTCACTAACAGTCACCTGCTGGGACTCACATGCCACCACAGCCAAATCTCTGGGTTCTTCAAAATTAACCCAAACTTTGACAGATTTGTTCTTTTGAAAGGCTGGGCCATCACCATTTCCAGTGCTCTGCAGCATTCAGGAGCAAACAGGTAATTTACTGCTTCACTGTAGGACGAGGAACTGTGCTGGGTTTTCTGGAGAAAAAAAAGAAAAAAGCAAAGTGGAGGCATTTGCTATTACTGAACATACAGAATGAGGCAATGTAGAACCAAGCCAGGACATCTGTTATTACATGCAGTCTAGGTAGTAATTGGATCAAAACTCAAATAAATACTCTCAAGCCAAGCATTGCTGCAGAAGCTCACGTCTGCTTTGACAGTAATGGTGATGATTTGTGTACATAAAGTTGAGTATAAGTAACTAAACTAGAAGAGAAATCTTGATGAATGGCTTTTGACACTGATTTTTAAATTATAATGAAGAGATTTCCTCTCCAAAATGGCTAATGGAATAGCATCTTAATCAGATAGAGTCCCTACATGCAGTTTTCACTGAGAGAGCCTGGATCACTGCTAGAGGCTGTTTCTCTTCTGCCCTTAAGTCATTGCTAAAGACATTAGGATTAACATCCTAACAATATTATTTTATTAATATATTTTTTTCACTTAAAGAGCCAGATTAAAAATAGAGAAAGTTTATAAGAGGTATAAGCAGTGGTTTTAGCAGCTAAGTACACTTTACATCTACAGTTCAAGTAAACAAAAAACCAGATGTTGCTATTTTTTCTGGGGATTTAATTAGATGTTTTCTATTCTAAAATGTCATTAAAGTAACAGAGAAATTTTGCCCAAAAGTATCAGTTAATTCTATGACTTATGTTGCTAGAAAAAAAGGTGAAAAAATTCTGAAAAAGAAATGCATGTGTTCCTAAAAGATCTAAAAATATATCTTTCACTTTCCAATTTTTTTTTTTTTCTGAATTGTTTTTCTCTGTATGATTTTGTCAGAATCACCCTTTCCATGGATGTTTGCTTTGGACAAGTAGCTGTTTTCCAAGAGAAGAATATCTGCACTTTATCTATATCACTTTAAGTGCTTTTTCTTGTTTTAAAGATGTTTGAGTTGAGCACTTACTGAAAGATGGGGAGGGTTTATCTTTGCTCTGCTTGCCCTGCTGAGTATTTTCCTTTTCTCAGCAACCAGCACAGCTCAGAGTAAAAGCCAAAATATTGACCTGCGTGGAGAGCTGGCTCATTTTGTGACTCACAGTTTTGTGCAGAGGTTTTTAAAGGCTGAGGTTTACTTGGGAAGGCTTCACTAAGCTCATTCCACAGAGTTTGTATTAGATTTTGCATAGATTTTAAGGCAAAATCACTGTGTTCTCTACGCTTCTACATAACAATTGTGTTTCACATTCTAACCTATGCCAGTAGCATGATGTATAATAGAGTGTGTGAAGCCTGATTATCTTTTTCTCTTTGAAATGGAATCTCTGCTCATAGGTGAGGGTTGATGGTGATGGTTGGAGTGTTTGCATTGTAAGGCACCATGGCAGGAAGGGCTTCATCAAGGGACAGATTTTACATCATTTACAGAAAGCAATTACACTCTAATTTTTCTAGAAAATCATTCTCTAGCTGTATTCTCTGGATAAAGAATCCCCTTCCCACTGTTTTTAGCCATTTTGGATCTTCCTTATCACAGAATCTCTATTTTAGTACAACACAATTTAAGATTTGTTTCTGATCAATCTGGGTTTCATTTATGAGCTGATTCCAGTGTTTGAATCAAGCCTTTGACTGGTAAGAAGTAACTCAAGCTTTAGAGGAAAAATGTAAATATGTTCTTACTACAACCTAATCCTGCATGGAGAAGGAAGAGATACACTCATTATTAACAGGTGCTGTGCTTTATGTCTGAGCTGAGCAAAGAGCTTAAAGCCTGGAGATAGGACCATTCTTGTATAAAGAAAGCAAATAAAACTGAGCATAAAACTGCAATAATTTTTTTATTTTAATTTTTTTTTTAAGTGCCTGGTTAATACTCAGGCATTTTCATTTATAATACCAATTTAAAATGTGCATTTATATTATATTTAATTTATCTCCTGCTTGCACACATATAATGATCTGGTACTTAGTAACAGCCTGTGGTGGGCTGACCCTGGCTGGATGCCAAGTGCTCACCAAGGCTTTTCTATTCCTCCCCACCTTATTCATCTACACAGGGGAGAAAATGCACAAAAGGTTCCTGGGCTGAGGCAAGGACAGGGAGAGATTATTCACTCCTTACCATCACAGGAAAAAGAGTTGACTTGGGGACAAATGAATTTAGGTTATTACCAATCACATCAGGGAAAGATAATGAGGAATAAAATCAAATCTTAAAACACCTTTCCCTTATTCTTCCCTTCTTGCTGGACTCAAACTCATTGCCAGTTTTCCCTCCCTGCTCCTCCCCATGAGCTCAGGGAATGGGGGCTGCAGTCAGTTCCCAGCCCTTCACAGGCTGTCCCTGCTGCTCCTTCCCCTGCTCCGCCCTGGGGTCCTGCCTGGGGGACACAGTCCTACATGAACCTCTCCCACACGGGTCCTTCCAAAGGAGAACTTCCATGATGTGAATCACAATGAAAATGGCAGCAGTGTAGCTTTTGGGTTTGGAAAAGCTTTTGGTAGAGATATTCCAGATGTTCCACAAGTTAGGCTTTAAGTGGTTGCTAATATCAGATTTTCAATTGTCAGGTGGCTTGGATTGCTCAGTGGGAGGGGTAAGACATCAGCCAGCTGTCATAGGAGTGTTCTTAAGGAGTTTTATAATTTTCTTTTGCTCTAGACAGGTTTATTGTGTCACTTCTGCTGTCTGGCATTGTCCTGGAACCATGAACCACAGGAAATTAGCAAAATTATTATTTTATGAAGGACTAGTGAATAGGAATGTTTTTATGATTGCTTATACATGCTGACTTTTTAGAATACTTGACTGTGTATTTAACTGCAAAATAAAAAAAAAAAACCAAAAAGAATTCTACAGATGGTCTAATTCTCCCTTCATTACAGACTTTTTTAAAGGTGAGCAGCAGTATTATGTGTCTGGGTGTTCCCACAGGAATTTAATCCTTGGAGTTTAGGGTTGTACAGATCTAACCATTGCAAAAGAGATCTTATATGATGTTCCCTACAAATTATATCAGTGAAATGGCAACTGTTGAGTTGAAGTTGAAATAAAGAAGTTAACAAAGTAAGAACATCAGCATCTCCTATTTTACATCTCATTGATCTGGAAGAGTTTTTGCTATAGCAAGATTTGCTTAGGGGCATGAGACAAAGCATGTGGCATCATCATTGCAGTAATTACTCATCAGTTATGAACATAATATAGACATTCAAGCTTTTTTTCCTCAGTTGTGTCACTGAATTGCTGTACCTTAATACCTCATCTCTCTGTGTTTGTGTATCTCCATCTTTTATAATATAATTACATTTTATAACAAAATATTCTGCTATTTTTTGAAAATGGGTGCAATTTTTCCTTTGTAAAATTATGTGTAAAGTGCAAAGTGCTACTGCAGTGCTTAGCAAACTGGATTTGCAGCAAACAGTATGAAATACGCCTTGGAGAATCCTAATTAATTTAGAACCACAGTAAACAAATGGCTTGTCACTTTCAGTTTATATAAGTATAAAAAAAAGTGGAGGTTGGGGTTAGAAGCACTCGCAAGAACATATGCTTAACAAACTACAGTAAGCAGAACAAACCAGAGAAAGCCTAAGCAGCAGCAGAGATAACCCTGGCACCATCAGCAGATTGTGTGGCTACGATCCAGAATGCAAACAGAAGATTGTTCAAACAAGTCATTCATATATTTAATTAACTATGGCACAGTGTTCCAATCATGAGAGGTTATTTTAATATTGTGCAAATGCCATACTAACCACATGCTCACCCCTGCTCTTCTGAGATAACAGCAAAACTCCCACTGCCTAAAACAGGAGCAAGACAGGACATTGAATATTGAAAATTAGGGTTTACAGTGGATGCCATTAAATCTTCAAATCTGTGAAAACAGCAGACTGAAGAGAGCAGAATATGTACTGTTTAAATAGAAAATCACAGCAATTAATTATCTTTTTATACCCTGAACCCTTAATAAAAACATTTGGGTAACTATTGGAGTTTATTTGCCATCCATAGGGGTGTGTGTCTGTCTCTGTAGAATACAATTAGGTGTGTCTGTACCTGTGTGTGCACAGACATGAACTGTGTGCTGAGGGGAAGGTCAGCACTGTTTGTCCCTTGCTCTGGCAGTCAGGAACCGCTGGGGATGGCAGAGAGGGGGGGCTCTGCTGCTTCTCTTTCCTTTGCAGACAGAATGAGAGGAGGCTTGCTGGAGTTTTTTGGTTGATTTGGATGTGCAGCAGAGGTAGGACTGAGAAGAGGGACAGGGCTTTGTGGTGTCTTGGTGGAAGAAATGGATCCCAGCAAACTGAGCCAGAGCTGGGCTGGCCCAGGGGCAGAGGGTGCTGCAACACAGGAAAAGAAAAGCTGGTCAGAGCAAGCCAGACCTGTTTAGTCAAGGGTGCAGTTTTACAACCCATTAGACCCAGTCTGTGGATCTGCATCAGTAAGGCTGAAAACTAAACCAACCCTAAAGAATTAATTTTGAGCCTCCTGAAGCCAACTGGGTGAGAGAACTTCGAGGGCTCAAAATTTACTTTAAGCCATTTGGAGTGCCAGTACAGGGAGTGGGGGAGAACAGGAGAGTAGGGCCATGCTTTTGGAGGCTGAGTGCCTTAAATCAGTGACAAACCTGTGATGGCAGCACTGCAGCAGTGCCAGAGCCAGCCTGGGGACAGGCAGGGCATGCTGATGAGATGGGGAGGAGGAGGGAAATGTGGCAGGACCATGAAGTGAGAGGCCAAAGGTTGGGCAAATAAAGTCAAGTGTTGAATATGGTGATTGTGAAATCAGAAACAAAGGTACAATTGCCAAAATGTTGGAAAAATTGATCTGAGCAGCTCCATTGGATCGTTAGGCTAAAGGTCAACTTTTTCTCTTAATACTGAGGACAAGAAGAATTCTGAGACAGATTTGAAAATCTTAGCCCTACTTAAGTGTTTTGTGCCATTTCTACCTGTGCAAGTGTTCAATTGCCTAATTTAAAATACTTAAACTTGTCAGCTTTGGTAAAACCTTATTTAAATAAGAAAGGTGTTGTCATAATTCCTCTTATTCTGAAAAAAATTTACTGTCAGATTTTTTCCTCAGTTGGAAATAAGTAGAATGTTTGAAGAGTGGTTTAAATTTCTAGTTTTTCAAGGTGAAACAGAAAATTTATGCCCCTGTCTTAGTGTAAGTTCAAAACTGTGTGAAATGTATGAATCTGTCACTACTCTGAAATAATTGCATAGATAAGCCTACCTTTCAAGATTTGTGTGCTCCAGGTAGTCACCCACCAGAAGCAAGAATATATATGTTGGTATACATATATGTATGTCTAAATTAAGTATAAGGAGTATTTTTCAGATGTATACATAATTAGGCAAGACACGTGTAAATTTGACAAAGAAAAGCTGTGATTTTTATCATTCTGAGGCAATATTTTCAGCCTCTGACTCTGTCAGGGAATGAACCTGAACTTTTGCCTAAGCTTGGTGAAATTTTGAGGATGCAGGCTCCCTCACTCCTGTGGGTGGAGTGGAAGTACAGGTGTTCCACACTGAGTAATGCAGGTTTGTCAGGAAGGAATGAGAGGGAAAGTGCTCCCCCAAATCCCAGAGCCTGACTTAGATGCCAGGGAGGGGACCTGAGTCCCCAGGGTCATCATGGATCACAAAAACAACCTGTGACTCTTCAGCCATGCTGAAGGCAGTGTTCAGGATTGAGATGCTCTTTTGGGGTGTGGGACACGGTGCCAAAGCAAGAAAGGGAATTAAAGCCAGATAATATTAGTAAAAATTAGTTTATTGTTAACAAAAACATTCATTAATTCCTTCTACTGTTTTGGAAGGTAACAAATTATTCTGTGCTTTAGAAACAAACTCGGGCAGGAAGTATTTCTGCTTGGATTTCCTTATGTATTTTGGTTTAGGCACCAAACCGGAAAAGCAATTATTTGTAAATCATTATTCACCACCTTTATGGGAATAGGTGTGTCACATTTTATAAGAAACAGATAATATTTTCTGATTCTCCACAACAGAAAGAGAGCAGTTACCTGCAGGTGCTCAGAGGTCAGGAATGGTGCAACAATTACAGGCAGCAAGTAATTCCCAGGCAGAGTAAGGGGACACTGAAAAAATACCCAAGTGAGTTGTTAGAATGACTTGAGGAGTGGGGAGCCTGTGGTGCCACAGCACACTGGATGAGTTTGCCTTGCCTAAATAGCACAGAGGGGTTGAGATGGAGAGTGATTTTCTGTCTGTAAATGTATCAAGGACATAAACACGGTGAAAGGGAAAAAACTCTTTAGACAGAAGAGTGATAATGGCATAGTGGTAAATAGCTATCATCAGGCTTGAACAAAAGCAGGGCAGAAATTAGGGGATTTCTTACCATAAGAACAGTGGCTTCTGGAATAGTCTTTCAGGAGGAGGAGATGCTCTGTGCTGAACCTTAAAAAATTTGTGAATGGTCTTATGTAACGGGAATGTCTGTGACAGTCTGGAATTGGGCTTGATTCCTCCTCATTCCTTTATTTTTGCATCAGGCTTTTGAATTTATGCAAAATAAATGAAAACCTAATGAGCAGTTTATCACCTCACCTTGTGTCTTCTTGCTAGCTTTGATGGAAAATAGTCAGTGAACCAGTGTTAATCAAGATTCAAAGGCATCCAAATATTGTTTGTTTTTATTCCTGTGGTTTAATTTTAGTTAAGATCTTATTGCTCTTTTATTTGAATATATGTATATATACACTTTTACATTACCGTATTTTTAAGCACTGCAATCCTACACTACTTTCTGTGAATCAGTCACTTTACTGTATTTTCCCAGAGCAAATACTGTCACTTAGACATCTTTGTAGATTTTTTTAGCTGCAGCTATTTAAAATACATTTTTTCTCAGACTCTAGTATCCCCAACCTCATATAGCTCTTCCAAATGATTATGATAGAAATGAATGCAAACTGTAATCTTCCCCAGGCGTAACAAATGCTTGATGGGAGTGAGAAGGATTCATCCTGCAGAAGGCACCAACATGTTATCTGAAGATAGAAAAGTGTAGATTTCCTCAAAATCATTATCTGTATATAAATTTAAGGATGAAAATAGTCCAGATATCCTAAATTAGTCACAGCTTTATTAAGCAGTGATAAGCAACAAGAGATTTTCACGGTCATTGGGGGGTGAGTACTACAGACACAGAATCTATTACAGCTCCTTCATGAGTGACCGTGGATATTGGAGATAGGGAGAGCATGACTGATGGGTTTCTAACCCCAGGCAAAGTTTCAGGGCCAAATCTAGAATGCTTCCCTGGAATTTTTTTTCACTCATTAACCTTGTGAACCAGTCAGAGCTTGTGGGGTTGGTTTTCCTCTCTAAACGGAGATGAAGGGAGGCTGTGTAAAGTCATGGGTCTGTGTGTGCATATTGGCATTTCCTTCTGCAAATTCTGTAGACTCAGATTGGAATTATATTTATCTGGTGCTTGGACCACATCAATAATCAAAATTCTGGCTACCTCCCCTTGCCATGACAGCTAACTAGACCTTTAGAAGCTTTATTTCTGTGTCTGAAGCAAGCCATTAACTTTCCATGGGCAGGCATGCTGCTTTCTGTACCAAAGGCAGAACTGTTGGACAGTATCTTTCTGAAGAGAACAGCAAAGCACAGTATGTGAGGACACATTGTTTATATGTATTTAAAGGTTATCACATCCCATTCACTATATGAATAGCCCCAGCTGACATTTTCTGTCTCCTCTGAAGCGATGCATGTCTTGTTCATTGTGCTATGCCGAGTCAGCTGTCAGGCACTCCATCAGGGGACCAAAAGCTATTTTCTTTCACTATTTTGTTTGCACTTCAGCTAAAAAGCTTTGGATCCTATGATTTCTTAGCAATACAAAAAAATAATATACAGCCAGGGGTAGCAACTTTTAGCAGACGAAGAACTTCCACAGCACTTTATTTCACATTTCAGCCATGCCATACAGAACAGGAAACATGGAAGAAAAGCTGAATTTGGAAAAAGGCAATTATTTTAAAATGTCTTTTGTTAACAAACCATGTCTAAATTATCTGGCTCTTTAACCTCAATTAAAATTATCAAGAAATATATAAAGTAAGGATGAAAGAATGTTTGCTTTCTGCTTCTATTGTTGCTATAAAAGACCTGTCCAAGTTTGTCTTGCTAGGCCAAGTGTCAAGTCCTGCTGTGTGCAGATTGCTGACTTGGGATGGTAGCAGCACCCAGCACTCCCAGTGGCAATTAGGAACCATGCAATGAGCAATATTTCAAGAAATATGGCAATGAGAGCAGGAGCTGCATCTTAACTATGTGATGTCAGTATTCCTTTACAAACCAAAAACTTCAGTGTTTCAGTCAGCACCAGGCAGGAAAAAGCAGTCTCCTATTTAACTATTAGATATCTGCTCAATAGCTCATGGATGCTGATTTGATTAAAATGCCTAATATTTCTAATGTAGTACAATTGTGATTCTGTTAGGCAAAGTAGATGTTAGAAAGCTTTAGTAAGGACGATTTTCAGAACAAACACAATTTTTTCAAACTTACATTGATTTTTATAATTCATATTCATTTTGTACTATCAAAACACATAATACAGATATTTCCATACTTTCCCAAATGCATTGGTTTGGCTTAGAAAAGTGATGTAAGCATTATTAGTAATGTTAAAAACATTAATGCTACTAGCACTGCTTTTCCTAGTCAAGGTTAAAACTGGGCAGTAATGGCTCTAAAGGCTTTTTGCTTCTCTCAGACCTCTTGGAACTAAAGGAATATCTTCTTCCCTTTCTTTTCCCAGGCAGAGTTGAGCTCTGCATGTGTAGCTGTGAACACACAGAATATTCTGTTTCAGATAGAGATCTTAATGTAGTGGCTGAATCCTTAATGCCTTTCCTTGTTTCAGTAGCTTTAGTTCCAAATCCTGCAGAATTTGATCTATCCAGCAGCTTGACAGCTTTTAACTGTTTGTCTAATGAGTACATCAAGAGCAGGCACTGTCTGTGAGATCGAGCAGCTATAAAATAGCTGCCTTGTTCAAAAGGTGAATTTTATCTAGCAATTTTTATAGCATTTCTCTTCTAACAGAAAAGGAGCGATAGGAATTTCCAGTTTTAATAAATAGGAAGGAGAAGTAAGGTGACTTAAAAAAAAACTATACTGCAAAGGAACTTTGGCAGAAGTCCCTCAAACCTTTTATCATAATAAGATGTGTTTCATTCTGTGCCATCAAAACTATTACATGATTTTCAGTTGATGTTGTAAAGTTCTGTCTGGGACAATTGCAGTAAGCAAGCATTTATCAGCTGAGTAAAAGAATGGGATAAGGCCAAACTAGGGGATGCTTCATTCACAACATAATTTGTCTTCTGTATAGTTAAACAGTAAAAAAAAGTTCAGTAGGTTAAAACTTTTTTTAAGGATGCTTCTTTTCAGCATTTCATTACATGAATATTGAGGATTTTTAATCATACCTAAAATAATCATATGAGATAGCAAGGTAACTTCAGCCCTTGAAAGTTTTTGCAAGGGGGGCACTTCTAATCACTGTTTTCATGGAATGAGGGATGAAAAAACCTGCCTGAAACTTTTATGAGAGTTTTCTCATGAGAAGTTACAGAATTGTGGTTTGTTGCTATTAGTTTGATGATTTATTTTTTTTTTAACTCAAAAGACTCCCATCATGTGATTTAGCTTAAATTTGTTCATTTTTACTTCTGCAATGATTTTAGACAAAGGAAATCCTTCAGATTATGGTATGTGTGCAACATAGACACTCATGTATCTATGAGCTATCATGTCATAAAAGTATAAATCTTTGGACAGTATAAAAATATAAATCTTTAGACAGTCTCCTTCCTTGATATATACACCTGAAATGCAGAATAAAGATGGTTGTTCTGGAGATTGAAAGGAAGAGGGAACCTGATGGGTCTGATTAAGCATCATTTTGAATTATCTTTTTCTAATGGGGTGATGGAAGCATGTTTTGTTTAAAGTTTCATTTCCATTCAGTCTTCCATGAAACAGTTTGAATTTAGGATTATGCCCACATTATTCATATTGCCAAAAACATCAGAACAGGAGCAAAGGGAAAGCTAACCTTGAATTTTCAGTGTGTATTTCAGTCCCTGTAAACAAGTTACCATGGAGATAGAAACCATGTGAACTGCAGCCTTCCTCCTAACTGCTGTAGACTTTGGACCAGCAAGAAAATGTGACATGGCATTGGTGCCATTTGTGACAAAAAAATACCCAACTTATTTCAAATGCTACACTTAAGCATTTCTTTGCAAAGCTACCAAGTGAAAGCTAAAAATTGCTTAAAAGCACTGAATTGCTTAAAAGATAGGTAAGATAAGTGAGAGACAAAGCTTTACCAGTTTGGCTTTCCCAAATTAAATAAAATTCTATCAGAAACGAAGATGTGAGGTCATTGCCTGTCTTACTGGCAAGACGAGTCTGCAAAGACAGATTGCAGTTTGAAATAGTTTTCACTAAGAATTGGTTTCAAAGGAGCTGAAGTTGTGACACAAAAAGAGTTCTTAAAAAGGAACAAAAATATCCTTGTAATTGATTTTGTTGTTGCCATTCAAATGTTTGTGAATAGAGATGCAATTGTCATGTCAGAAATAAAAATCAGCCATCATACTTACTAGCTGACTTACCTTCCATGGGGAGAAAAAGATAAATACAAAGAAATTTGTAGCTTTTACTCATCCTTCAGATTTCCAGATTTTGTTCAAGAAAGTCCTTTGTTTGCTAGCTCAGTAGATTTATTGTTAAAACTACGAGTTCTGATCATCATCATCAGTAATCTTCTCTCCTCACAGCTACTAATTGCGAAAATCACATTATTCCTTCATATCCTGGGGATAAAAAAGGAAAAACTTATCCAGCCTCTAGGACAATGGCTGACACACACTTGAGAGGAAAACCATGCAGCAGGAGTCAAAAATGGGATGGATTCTAATACCACAGTCATTAGTGCAAATAAACAGTGGTCACATAAAAGCTGTGGTCTAATCTCAAATTTTCATTTTGTTTTCCCAGTTTGAAGTTATTGTTTCCTTTCACAGTTTTGAACACGGTAAAACTAAAACTGCTATGATATGCCTTGGGTTTCTGCTGCTTAGTCTGATAAAACATCTGCTTGAGGAGGGGAATATTCTTTTTATCCATACATTTTTCTATTAGTTTTCTTTAATTTTCCAAATATGATTTTTTGAACAATGCAATTATCCAGTTTTCTTCCTCTGACTTTTATTCAGCATCTCCTGATTTAACTCTTTTAATTCTTTAATTTTTCGTTTGGTCCCTTTATCCATCTCTCTTTTATTATTTTTTCTCATAGACGTCATCTATTTTGATTAGTTTGCTTCTTACTTCCTGCCATAACTCCTGATCCTAAAGCCACTGAAATCCATGGCAACCTTTTATGATTACAGTAACAGTTGGCTCTTATTTCTTTTATTAATGGCACTTTCAGAAGTCATCAGCTCTGCTTGAAGAGTTTAGGCAGTGTAACCAAATTGTCACTGTAAGATAAATGAATACGAAAATATTCAGTTACAAATGCTCAGAGTTTATGGACTCAGATAAACATAGAGGAGGCAAATAGACTGGGTCAAAGTAGTTTCTTTTAGAATAAAAAGATGGACTTTAAAATAAAAGGTCTTCATATAGACAATTCAATGATAAAATATGTATTTCTATTAAAAAAAATTGATAAAACCAGCCATCATATGAAATACTGTTAATAATTCTAGGTAATTTGCTTGTAAGGCCCTGAGAATCTTGCTGCCAAAAAAACTGTCTGGCCATGTTTACTGACAGCTCCCCTGTGTTTATAATGCAAGCAATATTTTTCCTACCCAAAACAAAGCGGTTAAAATTATATTTTCCCAAGCTGTATGGAAATGCACTAATTTGTAACTTTCTAAAGCTAACACATTTATGCTTCAGAGATACATAATTTAGTAACAAACAGCAGACTGAATTTTGATCAGGTTTAAAAAATGTGTACAATAGCCTTCAGACTTCAAATGAGATGAAAAGGCTCCCTTGGTATTTTCTTCAATCTGAAATTTAAGGGGTAACTTTTTTCTTGAAGATTTCTTTAAAAAGGTAATGAAGAATTCAAAAAAGCCTGTTTATTATTGCTGCTACCCAGATACCTCGTTAATGAAGCTTTCTCTGTCAGCCAAACACTGGCTTCCATAATGGTTTCTTGCATTAAGTGATGCAAACTGTTCCACTTACACTGCTCTCGTGTACATAATGGAGGAGCTGTATAAATTAGAAATATGCCTCAATCAAGTATTCTATAAGAGTCTATCAGCTTCTCAGTTAGAAAATCACTGTAGCATTTTCAAGTCTTGGAGGAATGAGGAAGGTACAATTCAAAAAATTAAGGAGTTTTTCCAGAAATGGATTAGAGGCTAAACAAAGCAGGCAGTTGCCTAAATGTCAGCCTGATGTCTACATTTGAGACAGTATGTTTTATATATGGAAAGGTTCTGAATTATGAGGTACTTTTACACATAAAAGCTCAGATGCAGTGAATCCCAAGCCTTGTTAGCTGTAACATAAAAAAGGGGAATAATATGTATTGTGTGCTAAACAAGGTGTACTGTGGGAATTGCTCTTCAGCCAAGAAATCCTTATAATAGCAAGTCTGGCCAAACTGTGTCGCTTTTTGTGGGTCAGATCTTACCTTCAGAAGCTCTAAGGCAAATATTTAAGGCTAGGCAAGGCAGGCATTTGCTAATAAAAAGTAATTTCATATTCAGTCCTTTCAGTGGTGATGCAGATGTTACAGATGTCTCTGTATGAAAACACAGAACCCTTGTTCTGCTCAGGCTGGACTATATCGAGTTTGACCTCCTTTCCATCCTCCCCAGATTGTGCTGTGGAATTCTGGCCTGTCTTCTCTCATGTATAGGTCAGTTATTTATCCAAATAAAGACAGTAATAATAAATGTGCGTGTGCTTCTGTTGCTAGCACACCTGATAACCTCGGGAGGTTCAGGAATTTGGAATTTGTTGTGCAAGTGTGTAGACAGTGTTGGGACATACATGCCATGAGGGAAGCAGAGAAACGACAGCTGTTCACAGCTGTTCAAATTACTGTATTGCTGTCTCTGTGATTTCAGTAGCTAAGTATTTAAATTAAATTTAAATTTATTTTATGGAGTTTTGTTTTTTTTGGTTTTTTTTTTGGGGTTTTTTTTGTTTGTGATTTGTTTGGTTTTTTTAAATGATATTGACTCATCCTTTAACATTAAACAGCTGCATTGGTGCCAAAATTAGTTCTTTCTGACTGTCCTTTAGGAGAGGTATTTGGATCATAAATGGTTATGTACATGCAGCTAGCAGGGCAGTTAAATGCAGAGCATTTAAGTGGCTGGAATTCAGGCAATGTTTATTCCACATGAAGCATGCAGTCTCATTTCAGCTTTAAACTGCTGGTTGTAGCTGTTCTTCTCATAGATAATCCCTGTAAGCTTATGAGGAATCAGGGAACAGGTTTTTAACTGTATGGATCATCAGGATTTGGTTTTAGGTTCACACACAAGACATGCCTTGGGTTATCTGTATAGTATCCCCCAATAACTTTTGGACCTTTTGTGGTTCAGATTCCTTTCTTCTTTCTAAAGTCCCCCAATTAGAAGAAGAACAAAAGAAAGGGCAATATTCTGAATATTCTGTGGACTGATTCCTACAGGACAAGCCTGCTTCCAAGCAAGAAGCCTTAAGGTTGACCCCAATGATCAGCACCCAGTCGTGCTGCTGAGGGCTCATGGCCATTTTTGAGCTGCCTGTGGACACTGAGGAAAATTTCTGTCTGCCTTGCTGTTAGAAGAAGAACTTTGCAACACTGGCATCTATGGCTGCTACCACCTGACAGACCAGGTATTGGTAACAGAGACAGGAACAGCTGGTCTGGGAAGCAGCTCCGCAGTGGGAAAATGGTGCATTGTGGACACTTTCTATCAGACATGAGTTCAATCATGCTCTCTAAAAGAATATAACAGAACTGAAATAATCTCAATTATTAGAGACATTGAATTTGGTGTGCTGCAGTTTACCTCTGTTTTAGGCATTGTAATCACAGGTATTTGCTTTATGGTCTTGTGATAGGAAGGGCAGGGACTGATCCTTTAGAGACCTTATGAGAATCTGCTGCTCTTTCCTTTATTTTGTGAAAATCTCATTTACTGCCCATGAGCTTTTATACAGCTGCTATTATAAATATTATTGAGATATTATTAATAGAAAATGTTTTCTTCATGTATTTAATCCTTTTTTTCATAAGATTCAATTCTCATGCTGCATTATTTGCTTACTATTTTTCTCACAGAAGTCACAAGTCTAGATCATACTGCACATCTAGGGTTCAGTATTTGAAATCTGAGTATGTAATTATAAAGTCAGAGCAATTTTTCATTCTTTCTAGTCACATTGCATGAGGGAGTCTGTATTTCTTAGTAATTCAAATGTTGCTGCATTAAATAGACCAAGAATGGCAGTCCCACCACACAACCATGTAGCAAATGCAGCACAATGGCCGCAGAACCACCCAGCCTGAGCTAGGTTCACATTTCTGACTCTCTAATACCATTATTTACTTTTTATTCATTATAAGGAGAAGAAAACTGTCTAGTTTATATCTGAGAATGGAAATTTCAAATATTTTCAGCATCCATATTTTAACAATAGATAAAATTGAAAATTCCAAACTTAAGATTCCTTTATAAGTAAAACTGAAATGTTGCAGATCTCCCTTTTACCATTAATGGAGGTTGAAATCCTACATTTGCAAAACCTTTAGAAATAATTTAATAAACCAGATGCAGTTTTATTTTTACCAGGATGTTATGGTACCTGCATACAGCAAGAGGGAGGGCTGACATAACTCAGACACTGAATCTGGAATATTGTCTGTCTTCTAGCAGTAAATACTAAACTATGATGTGTTTTATGGTCAGATATATTCACACATATCTGACCATAAATCAGTGCCTCAAGCTTCCTCAAGGAAACTTGAAAGAGTGCATCTCACGAGAGAGAAAAATGCATTTAAAATTACTGCAGCTATAAAACAAACTGACATAACCCAAAGCAACAAATATGGGGAAGGAAATCTTCTGAGACCACATCAGTACTCTGAGATGATTTCCACTTTTTGGTTTTATTTCTGATCAGTGATCCAGTGTGGTTTACAAGTGGAATAAAATCTATTCATTATTTCCCCTAATATTCAAACAGCTGCATCCCTTCTTTGGAGTTGTTTTCCTACAGAAGCAGCATAACACAAAATTCAAGGAAAATGCTAAATGATCTCTTTCCTTGAAGATTTTCTCTTTTATAGTCAGAAGTGTGTCCAACTCAGTTTGCTGAAGGTGCACTCTCACTTGCAGGTGTTTCACAAATTATGGGGGCAGGAAGGAAGAAGGTGGAGCAGCTACAATAGTTTCACCATAAAGTGAAGTGGGATTGCAAGTCTTCATTTCAGGTAAAAGTGAGAAAGTTTTATGTACATTCTGTTAGAAATCTCTCCCAGTACCATTTTCTCAATTGAGGCTTCATCCTCCCAGGTTTGCACTGCTCAAATGACATTATTGTACAGCTTATTTCATTACAACTGCATTTAATTGATGGTACTCACTTAAGATTTTATCACTACTACTGATTCACAGTGGTTTTGAGAGAAGGCTGGGAAATTTGGATGTAATTCAGGTTTTTAATACATGTTTTAGACCCATTTATCATTGCTTGCTGTTACCATGGTGGTGGTGTAGTAACTGTAGAAGGCTAAATCATGAACAAAGTAATACTATGAATTTATGCTGAAATTAAAAAGAAAATATATTCTGAAGTCACTTGATGCTGACTGATGGCCATACTTAATATCCTAATGTGATTTTTTTTTAAATCATCACTGCATTTTTGAACCCTAGCAATTAGCTTTCTGTCTTGAAAATGTTGCTTCTAATTGGACCAATTCTGATCTAAAATATTCTAGTAGGAGTTAAAGATGCAGAAGTTTTGTAAAGAAGTTATCCTGGAAGCCAAGTATTTAGCAGTACTCACAAATGTTAGAACCATAGCTGACAGTAAGAATTTACAAACAATACCTCAAATAGTTTAAATCTTATCACATTATGGTGTGATTGTTGAAGAAGATTATGACAAAACAGTATATCATATCTAGCCTTATATAACTGCATATTATATCTTATTGCATCTTGAAACTCACCTCTGAAGCAGAGGTATTTTAGACTTCAGTGAGTCATTGTCACCAAGGTGTTCACATTTCCATGTGCAAGGGAGGAGGAACATCCTGAGATGAGCAGCAGAACCACAGGAGCTGCTTTGCAGCATTGGTCACCATTCTGCTTATTTGGGTTGTGGTGGTTGGTTTTGTGCTTAAGACATTCTGCTTATTCTGATTACTTCTAAGTGACACCTGGCTTCTTCTTCCACTTGAAATCTGAATTTAAGATTTCTGTTTTGTTTTCTAAATTGAAGAGCTCTTTCCTACCAGGCATCTTCTCATGTAAATGAGTTTGGCTTAAGGAAACATCGCTCACTTTTCTTGTTCATACTTAGAGTATATTATGGAACATCAATTATTTCTAAAATTTTTCATTTTCCCTCCCCATTTCAAATTTTTTTTTTTTTAATCCAGTAGTGAAAAAAAACCAGTGGTTTTGTGTAATGGCTACTTACAGAAATATATCTATTCATTTGATGTATTGATCTTTTTAATGCATATTTTTGCATTTTCAGAAAACACGGTTATGAAACAAGCCTTGTCTTTCCTAATTTTCTTCCTTCACACTTTGTGAACCTTCAGGAGCTCAAAGGTGCTGGGATTGTTAAGTTATATTGTATGTCCAGAAGAATGCGTAGAAGGAAAAAACCCCACTTAAACCCAAAGCTTTATTCTTAGGTTATTTCTGTCTCTGCACCGTTGCAATCTGACCCTCATGGAAGTTCAACACACAGCTGGCTGTGGGGTTTTTGGCATTCAGACAATGCAGGAGCTGCTGAGAGACTCTATCCATCTTCCAGCCCCTCCTGAAAATACCAATGGATGGACTCACACTAGACTTGGTGAAGGCATCAGAGTTCAATAATGTTTTTCATTTCCATGACAGGTTAGTTTATACAAGATTAAGTTTATCTCTATCTGTTAAGTTCTGCCCAAAATGGAGTGGCCCTCATTGATTTTTCTATTCATCCATTACTGTTCTTTCTAACTTTTTTCTATCTTAATTGTCATTTTTCAAAATTGGTCATGACTTCAGCCAATCCTATGTCTTCCTGAGATATGTTGCTACATTTAGTAGCAGATAGTTAGGAGTGTAATGGTTTTGAATTGTGATTGAGTTATTTATCAATGAATGGAGATAAAATATGCAGCAAAATCACAAGAATTTCCAGTAAAAGCTGGACTTAGAGTGTTTCTTTCTTTTTCCAAAATGCAATGAATCCCTTCAATGTTCCAAGGAGTGAGTGAATGGCACTGACCTGCATCAGGCAGAGCATAAGCACATGACCCATAAACTTGCTCGATCGAAAAATCTTCTGAAACCTTTGCAGTCCTCAGTGTTGCACTATGCTTCCAGACCTTCAAACAAATGCAGAAATATCATATACATTTCTGTGTAGGGTTTTAAGGATCTTTGGTAGCAGTGTTCAGTTTATAATTTTTTACTTGACCTGAAACTCTTTTTCCAAGTTGGGAGTTCTATGCAACACATAATTTCCTGCTACTTAAGCGTGGCCTCATGGGATATTCAACAGTGGTTTTGATTACCAAATCCCCCCCCAAAAAATGTTTTAAAGGCTGAGTTTCCTCTCATGGACGTAGAGTGCCTTTGAAACTAGCACTTGATAAAAACAGGGAAAATATTCTGTTACTTCCACGGTAGCTTTACTCGGTGAGCATGGTTGGCTCAGAGGAGGAAACAGCAAGCTTTAGCAAAGGCCTTGGCAAAAGGAATGAAACTTGGCAAATGAGATAGTAGGGGATGAAAAAGACCTGCTCTGAGCAGGCAGCAGAGATGGGAATGATTGAAAAATTGATTGTGGCTCAAAGAGTCGTGAAGTTGGGAGTTAAGAGGAAAAGAAGGGTTTGGTTGAGAAGCAGGCAGGGAAGAAATGAGGTTTAAATGAAGGTCAGGTATGGCAAAGTTTTAAAGATTTAACCTAAATGATGATGTTCTCAAAACCTAGGGACATTCTTCAGAATCTTTGTGTTCAAGACTGAACAACTTGAAATCATTGTACACAGAAATCACTGACTGTAGACTTTTGTGCTCACTCAGGGTTAGAGCCACAGCGCTGGTCTGTGAGGCAGAAAAAAATAATTTTTAAAGTTAGTTCAAAGCCTAAGGAAAGTTAACATCTTCAGGTCAAGAGACATTTAATCTGTGCTGCATTGGTTTAGGAGAGCAATGAAAAATATTTATTTAATTCTTTAAAAGATTGTAGGATTTTTTGGTGGGAATTGTCAGTTATTTAAACTTATGAGTTCTCATAAAGGTATATTTTTTTTTCTTTTTAATTAAATAAGTCCTTTTGGGTCCAAAATAAAATATATTATCAAATTTGGTAATTTCTTGGTCCAACTCCATTACTGGATTACTCCAAGAGGAAGAGGAAGGCAAGTGAGTGGAGCTAGGATGGGGGTTTATGCTTCTCTGCCTGACCAAGTTGCAAGGCGCTATTAAAACCTTTGGAGGTGTTAACCATAACTTAGATTCTGCCCAGGGCATCTCAGGAAGGTGAGTTAAATGAGCACTGAGGCTTTGCTATTTCAGGAGATGTTTCTTACATGAAGGACACAGGGAAGGCAGTAAGGATGTGTCAGAGTATTGGCATTATGGCCCCAAGAAGAGAAATCAGGGGACTTAAAACTCTGAGGGAAGGGAAAAAAATCTTTTTCCTGAATGGCTTTACAGGACTTTGAATATTTTTTTAAAAGAAGGCTGCTGGTGTCAAGCCATTATTGTATGGGAACAGACTTGGCATCCTGAATTTTGGCTGTTTGGGGTGAAATAGGACAGGAGTACCCAGAAGGGCAAAGCGAGGGATCTCGCTTTGTGCCAGACCTGCCAGTTCCCAGCTCTGCCCTGGATCCCCCTGGACGCTCGAAGAGCAGATTTCCCCTGACATCCCCAGCACACTGACAAAGTAACTAATTAATCAGTTTGTCCACTAATCTAGTCTATCATTGATTCCTTCTAAACTGCTGTCTGTCACCACAGCTCCGCTTTGGGTTCTGTCTCTTTCCTGTCACCCATTGAATCTGGAGATCAGCAATACAGTGAAGCAAAACCCCAACAGCAAAAAATCCAAGTCAAAAACATTTAAATTGTTTTGACTGATTAATTTTGTATGAGGATTTTTTGGAGATGTCATCTGTGCATGTCACTAACGTTATGTTGGATTAAGTTTTGTCTTCTGTAGGATTTGAATTATTTCCACACTCTTTTCACTCTCTAAAGATTTTTCTCTAGTGTACTCTTGCCTTCAGAAAGCTGTTGAAAATCCTTCTCTGAACTACTACTTCATTATTGCTCATTCATACCCACTTTTTCGGTCCCTTATGAATAATAAGTTTTCTGGTGTCACTTTCAAAGGAGAGAGTTTTCTAAGAGGCACTAAAAATGCATATTCTTTGTTTAAGTTTAAGCTGATGATCTACTTGAAAATTTGGAGAACAATTTGATTTTATGTTGTTAATTTCAGGTTGTCATTTTATGATTCTTGTTCATATCTAATTTATTAGATCACTTCGTGCAGAGCTTTTCCCCTCCATCTAAGTCAGTACCTGCAATTAAATCTGTCTGTAACTAATAATAAGTAATTTATTGTACAAGAATGTTTGTTCAAAAAAACCCCAAAACCCTCACAATTTAAAATGTGTCTGATGAAGATCTCTAAGCTTCAAAACCACTTGAGACTTAATCATATATGGACTGATGCATGGATTGACGTCCAAAAAGTGTTACTGCTTTTGATGGGAAATAAGTCAATTCAGCAAACAAAGCTTTGTCTGCTGTTCACGGGGTTCTGAGGTGCAGAGTTCATTGCTGTCAATGATAGTCAGTTAATAAGGCCAAGTTTCCTTTAGAAATTAAAAAAATAAATAAATTGTTCAAATCTCTCTCTGGGACGAAATTTTAACAATTTATTTCCTGTAGAAATTTCATTTAATTTGAATTAATAATAATTTCTCAATTTCAAGTGGAGCAAACATGGAAAATATAATATAAAAGGTGACTAAAGCTATGATCCCATTCTCTAGTGCATTCTCCTAAGTGAGCATTTGCTCAAAGCATGTGTCCAAAACCTCATCACATGTACAATGTGATGATTGGTTTCTTAATTTATATGGCAGGATCAGAAAGATCTTCCACTAATCCCTAAAACTGTGTATGTGCAGCCTTTTAGAAATCCCACTGCCTTTCGTAGATGTCTTATATGGGAAGGAAAGTTGGCTGAAGGAAGATAGGGATACTGGGAAAGGAAACATGAAAATTGATTAAAGGCTAATTTTAAAAAGCAATAATCTGAAACAAATACTGAAAGGGAAGTAACCACTCAGTAAATTTGTTAGTTCAAAGGGAGAGAGAATTTATGAGGAGAGAAAGAATTTTGTTCTGTGGTTAGACCTGAGATAGTACATTTTCAGAACTGCAATAACTGGCAGAAGTGAATTGGAATTTTGAAAGGAATTGAACGGATATCATATGTTCTACTCAAGTTGAAGTCTGTTGTTCTTGAAAGCTTTATTTGTTTAAATTTAATTTTCCTTTGTCCTTAAACAATTATAATACAGGTAAAACATTATTGCTTCCCTGTAATTTGTACACACATTTTCTCCTCCAAGTATTTATGATATTAACTTACTAGGTGATACATTTTTGTACTGTTGACTTTTCAACTCAACAAAGTGAAAGGAACAAACTTGGGAAATAGACAAAAAAAAGTTATTAGCTAACAGAGAATTCTATTAATTCTTTGAATTACTGTTCTTGAATACCTGTATTCAATATTTGCTTAATTCTGGCTAGAGAATCCATTTGCTCTCATCAGGGGTGTGGGTGTGTGTATTATGCAAGATTTATGAAAAGGGCGAATTTGATTTTTTGTTGACTGGGTAGAATAAATATAGCATCTGCTTCCACAGGACATAAAGATTGAATATTTATAATTTAGCAATAGGTTTATGGAAAAATGCTAACATTTTTCCTTTGAATGAATGTTAAGGTGTATTGTTGCATAGAATACAGAACCCTCCACCTCTTGCATGCTGTGTTACAATTTTAACTGTAAATACAACATAGTGTCCTATTTATGAATTCTAATCTCAAAAGCTAATTTAATTGGTGCATTTCAACTACTATTGCTTATTTCACACTTCAATAGGTAAAGATGCATTAATAATCGAAGTTTCAAACTGTAATTAACATTAGCTTTAGGCTCCTGACAATGAAATGATTACATTTTTATGTATGTCTTCATAGACAAAGTTAATCTAACCTGTGATTGAATAACGAAAGAAACACACATTTGCTCTCTAAAGCAAATCACTACTTGTAATTATGTGTTCCCTGCAACTGTCAGGAAGGAGAAAAATAAGATACTAGTGGCTGTAGAATCTGTATGGATGTCCCTCATTTGTCTCCTCCAGCTCTGTAGGTGAGTTCAGTGTTTCATCTCATTTGTTTCCACACTGTCCCTTACAGAACAGAGCCTTTGGCTCCATTCAGTGGGGTTTGAGGGAAACGTGTCAGGGTGTCTGTCTAACAGGGAAAGGCAGAATTTTTCTATGCTGACATGCAAGTTTATGATACAAAACCCTACCAATTCCTCTCCAGCAAAAGAGTCTTTTAGAATCCATTTTATTAGCTTTCCCTTGAAGCTACAGAATCATCTCCCAATTACTCCTATGATTCTGAAAGTAGTCAGCTTTAATACAGGCCAGGGAACATGCAGCAGGAAATCACCAGCAAACAGGATCTAAACACAGCACAGGGAGGTCACTGGATCAGCAGTTCTGTGCTTTGCTGTGGTCTGGTGTTGATTAAACCAAGCTAAGCATTAATAACAGATTTTATTGCCCCTTATGGTCATTACAAGTAACAAGAGAGCTAAAAGCGAAATACTGCCCTAATGCACTTTGCCTACACTAAGTGTTTGTAATAAAATTATGGTGGGGATGTTTATATGCAGAAGTTTTCAGTAATAAACCTCAAGGAGGTGGAAGTGAAAGAGCAGAGCTGCTGTGAGCCTGCTGCGCATAGCTGGGCTTTGGGCTGGGCTCTGGGCTGGGCTCTGGGCTGGGGTCTGGGCTGGGCTCTGAGCTGGGCTCTGAGCTGGGCTTTGGGCTAGGCTCTGGGCTGGGCTTTGCGCTGGGCTTTGGGCTGGGCTCTGGACTCAGCTCTGGGCTGGGCTTTGGGCTGGGCTTTGGGCTGGGCTCTGGGCTGGGCTCTGGGCTGGGCTCTGGGCTGGGCTCTGAGCTGGGCTTTGGGCTGGGCTTTGGGCTGAGCTCTGGGCTGGGCTCTGGGCTGGGCTCTGGGCTGGGCTCTGGACTCAGCTCTGGGCTGGGCTTTGGGCTGGGCTCTGAGCTGGGCTTTGGGCTGAGCTCTGGGCTGAGCTCTGAGCTGGGCTCTGAGCTGGGCTTTGGGCTGGGCTCTGGACTCAGCTCTGGGCTGGGCTCTGAGCTGGGCTTTGGGCTGGGCTCTGGGCTGGGCTCTGGGCTGGGCTCTGGACTCAGCTCTGGGCTGGGCTTTGGGCTCAGACCTGGGCTGGGCTCTGGGTTGTGTTCTGGGCTGGGCTCTGGGCTCAGCTCTGTGCTAGGGTCTGGGCTGGGCTCTGGGCTGGGCTCTAGGTTTTGTTCTGGGGTCAGCTCTGGGCTGGGCTCTGGGCCAGACTTTGGGCTCAGCTCTGGGGTCAGCTCTGGGCTGGGCTCTGGGTTGTGTTTTGGACTCAGCTCTGGGCTGGGATCAGCAGTGCTAAAGGCAGCTGGAAGAACTCACCCTGCCAGTAAACCCCATCCTCTCATCCAGCTCCCGACATCACTCTCAGTTTGCTTTTATAAATGAAAAGTGTGCAAAGCAGCTGAATATATTTTTCAATGAGAAATTCACTTATTGTAAGCAAAGATAACAAAAAAAGGTTTATATTAATTGTTGAAAGAGCTATTTATCTACATTTTAATAAAAGCTGGAAACTGGGTTTGAGTCTTTCAGTAGGAAGTGGGGGAAAAGTAGTTTGAGGAGCTCCATATTTTGTGGAAAGGGCATATATGTATAGGAGGGCAGTTAATATTTATTCTTTCATGCTTAGTCTTTGTTCTTCTCAGTTCCTGCCTGTTTTCATCTATATTCCCACTGATACCTTTTGTCCTCCCTTTAACTCCTCACCCAATCTTTGTACTCCCACAGACTTTCTCCCTTAACATTTTTTCTGTAGGGAGCAGTGGACACAAATGCTTTCATTTAGAAATTCCATCTGGGACCTTCTCAGTTCATGACAGGAAGAGAAGGAAAAAAATAACAGGGAAGTCAGGTGGGATAATAAGCTGGGAAATTAGCATATCTCCTGTGCTTCTAAATTCTCTTCACAAATCAAGTGGCGCCTGCCTGAGATAGTAAAATACAGCTCATAAAAAGACTGAGCAGATATTCAAAATAAGATGCTGCTAATGTTTTGGATTTGGCGTCTTTTAAGGGAAACAGCACTGGATACATTAGTTTGAGTCAGAGGTACACTTGATAGATACTTTTTAATCCAGGCTCTCCAAACTAAGTAATTTGTAGCTGATTAACAAAAGTCCTTAAAGAATGGGTTTGAATGCCACAGTCTTGCAGAGAAGTTTTTGTGAAGAAATGTGCCCTGGGTGTGACGGATGAAGAAGCTCCCAGCAGGGAGAAGCTGCCCTCTCTGCTGGTCCCACTGTCTGAGGAGTGGCCTGGGGAGCTCCCTCCACCTCGGGCTTTGCCTTGTCCTTGGCACGATCTGTTTCTTGGGGGCCCACTCTCAGTATTTGGTTCCTTTTATTAAATCCCCAGTAGCTGTGAATATAGGACATAAAAGCAGCTTAGTGCCTCATGCAGAGGTGGCCAAGTTTCTGTGTTGAACTGGACAAAGGCCAGAAGGTTCCTAAAGCAATGAAGCCCTCCTGTGCATTTCTTACACCAGAGAGTAGGATGGGGAGGGGGGAAGAGCTCTGGGAACAGATTGCTGAGGGCTGATGCTCCTCCAAGGGCGCTGTGTGTCCTGCCTCAGCCTGCAGATGAGGCTGTGAAGTTCGTGGAAGAAATGCACAGGATCTTGTGTCCTGTTGGCAGCAGCCAGGCTCCGTGTAAAGCCCCAGGCTCCAGCAGCACAGTCCCCTGGCACACACAGGATACAGCCCCAGCACGAGAGCTGCTGCTGGGTTTCTTGAGAGCCACAGGAAATTCAAGACGGGGACCCCTGAGCTATTGTATGAACAGATCAATACCCTGACATTTGTTTAACTGGTGGGAATCTAGATAGATGGTATTCGGTAACATGCATCACTTTATCTCTCATTATTTACATTTCCAGCTAAAACTCCATTTCACCCTGTTTTGCAGGTTTTCAATTACATCTAATTCAAAACTATAGTATTTTAAATAGGATAAATTAACTGATGTTAGTAGAAAAGAGAAACCTCTCTTTTCCCTGTGCTGGCAGGGTAGGGGAGAGCTGACTCTCTGATGGGTTGTGATAATATGCAAATATATTCTTCCATTACAGCCCAAGCAGAGTCAAAGTTAGACTGGGGAAATGCACCTGCAGCACTGAAATGGATGCTGCTGACAATGTTATGTCAATTTGTAATTTCACTTTCTCCTTTTTTCTGTGCTTTGAAGGATAAGCAAAAAAAAAAAAATAAAAAAATAAAAAAATAAAGCAAATATTACCATTTATGCCCTACAGATTCACAGTAGGTGGCATCACACCCAGGAGAGAGATTTTTCTCTCCTGTGCAAATATAAATCTGGTATCAATTAATCAGTCATTTTTTATTTCCTATTGCAAAAGCACTTCCTTTTTCTCACAAACCCTATGGACTGAAGGCTTTTAATTCTAGCGAAAGGTGTTGAGTAGAAAGAAATGTACATATAAAAGGCAAAAAAACCCTCAGGTTTACAGTTTCTGATAGACCAGGGTAGAATTTTTTACTTATGCTACAATAAGTACTGAGGATCACTCTTTACATATTGTTATGTCTTAAGGTAAAGCTATATTAAGGTGTGATTTTTAAGGTTATTCCAAGTGACATTTTTCTCTTGTGTTCCTTATCTCTTCAAAATTAAGGAGATTTCTTCATCAGTAGCAATTTGGGGAAGCATGTGCTAATTTCCACAGTGGAACTAGTCCCAGATGCCTGTGTTTGGGAGAATTGTTCTGCCTTTGGAGGATCAATCATACAGAAAATCACCCCTTTTTTCCAAGACTATCGTGGTTTGCAAATTACTGATTTCTGCCCACTTTGTAGAAAAATGACTTGGCTTGTGACAAAACCCAGTGTTGTATTTCATTAAAATGAGGCGTGAGCCTGGGATGGGCAAAAAATAAATGTTTTTATCCATATATTTTCACATCCTATCTTGTAAATAGATGGTCCAGAGAAATAACAGTAATTATTACTGTCATTCTGATTTCACTTATTTTGCATTTGTATAAACAAGAAAGAGTTTTTACAAATTGATTCTAGTTCTGTTAGTGTGACCTGAACCACTTTTGACCAAAAATAGATAAATATAATGAATATGTCTCTCCTTCATCTGTTGACCTGGTCACGGACTTTGATAGTGTAAGGCCCATTTATAGAAATTTTGATGGAAATTAAATTAATACTGAAAAATTCAAAATAAGTTTTGAATTATAGAAAAAGTTAATGGGAAAAGAGTTATGTGCATCTCAAAAAGATGTTATTTTCAAATATGCTGGTATTTAACAGGAAAGAGAGAAGACTTATAAAAACTAAGCCAAATATGATTTTTTTCCTCCTATTTTCTGTCCTTTTTTTCCAGAAAAGAAATGGAGTAATAATTGCCTGGTTAATTACTGCAGATGTAAAACATTTTATTTCCTGACAGCTTATGTCTCCAGATTTCAGTCCAGATCCGACAAGTGACAGATATTCCATGCCTCATTTGTACATTGAGGTCTTGTTTTCTAAGCATGAGATTGCCTTAAAATACAAATATGGAAATCAATATACAGATGCTTTTAACAAAGAGAGCATTGTAAAGTGTCTGCTGAATTAGCTTCCGTGGAATCATCTGTCTTGTGGCTGACAACCCAGCTTTTAACCATGATGGCATAATCCAAAGTGTCCTCTCTAAAGTTGAGTTAGATTTATAATATTTTAATTGTGATCTACTTTGTTATATTTTGAGTGAGTCAGACCAGATGGTATGAGGAATATATTAATTAAATTAGGGGGCTATTAGAAAGGTGCATGAGCTCTTTCCATCCTCAGAAAGGCTGAGCAGTCTTTTCTTGCATTTATGTTTAATCTTTCCAAATGTCATGAATAATTGTATGTTAATAATGACAGTAAAGAAAAACACCCTGATCTTTTGAGCTGAATTGTACACAGGGAGATGCTTTTTTTTCTAAATTATTATTGTGAATTTTGAATCAGATAGTTTTCACTTGCTTTGGTTAATGAAGATATTTGTAAAAGGAACTTCAAATGACAGATAATGTTATTCTGTACAGACCTATGAAATGATAACAATGGATTCCATGTCAAATAGTTAAAAATTGGTGAATACTTTGGTAGTGGGAGTGTTCTGTTAAAAAAATTAATAGGAGATGGAGGCTCATTGTAACAAACTGTTGCTACTGTGGCTGTAAGAACATTACAGGCTGGTATTTATTTGCTCTGAGCAGAGGCTTTAGCACTGACACTTTCTGGGGAATTGCAAAGCTAAATTTTGGCATGGCTTGCTTTAAAATCCTACTTGGAGCTTTGTGTGTATAGACAATAAGCTTAACTCGATGCATAGCAATAGTCACAGCAGAGTCACCTGGATGGCTCACACCCCTGAACACTCAAGTTTGCTAATTTTAGCTCCTTCAGGAAGAACAGATCTCAGTGAACCCTTGCTTTTGAGGGCTCTGTGTCTCTGCACTGATTCCTGCCTCTCCGGGGCTGCCATCCCAGCACATTTTGCAGCTGCATTGTTATGGTGAGACTTTGTACTGCTGCTTTAGCCAGCAGCAGCAAGCACACAGATAAGCAAGAGGATAAGGGGAAAAGTTCCATAGTGAACATGACAGAGAAGTTTAGGGGAGATATTTTCTCTCTTTCTGACCGTAGCTTCTCTCTTTCATTGTTACAGGCAAGTGATTTTTTTCTGTGCTCTTTCTGCATTGTTAGCAGGGACATCTCTGGGTCTGTGTTGCCGTTTATATTCTCTGTCATAAAAATGTGGTTACAGATTGCATATTTCTAAACCGAGGAATAAAGTGGAAGGTCAAGAAGATAGAAATAAAATTGAGAAAGAAGGAATGGAGTATTTAGCGTGCATGTGTCTTGCGTTTATTGGACTAACAAAATTAGCCTGTGTTTGGAGTATGTACGTATAATTTATTTTTTTTTCCTAGGGATTTATAGCTTTTTTGAGACTGTTATCCCTACTATAACATTATGTCAACATTTCTGTCCCTAATGACTGAAAACTAATTCTCTGGATTTGACATTTGTCCGTATTAAATACCACCCCCAGCCAAATGCGACATTTTTTATACTTATACCACGGAGTATGCAGTTATTGCTTCACCTAATCAAAATTAACACAATCCAGAATAATACATTTCTGAGATGATAAATATCAAATGGACATCATAAATCTGTCCTCTTAAAAAAATAAGAAAAGAGGCTAGAAAATGGCACAGAAGATACTCATTTTCATTATGGCTTTTAAGCTGTAATAGCTTCAACCTCTTCTAGAGCCAGAATATGAATGATGAGCAGTTGAAATCCAATTTGAATTCATAATACCACATTTGGTTTACACTACCACCTGTCAATAGGAAATAGACTGAGACATATCTCCTGAGATATCCATAGGGAATGCTCATTTATAATTAACATTTTGAAAAAACCCAACAAAACAAATATTTTTCATTGTGATGGATTGTTAGTGCTGTTTTCCATTTTAGTAGCAGTCCCTCACTAAAAAGTAGTTGAATTTTTACCTAATATCCTCCATGAAATATAACAGAAAATGTTTCCTATTATATTTTCTGTAGTTTGCTGTCCATCCCTTTTTTCCTTTTGTCTGTGCCCACGTTAACACCTAACCCACAATACAAGTGGAATGGCCACCCCAGATTCTTGAAAGGCCTGAGTAGTATCACGCAGATTTAAGTCAGAATATCTAGTGTAAATGTAACTACCATAGTTCTGCTTTTTGAAAGAGGATGTCAAAAAGAGATGAAATGATTATGAAAGTGGGCATTGGCACAGATTTAACCTAGTCATTATTCTCATTAGACTGTAATTTTGGGTTCCTCTTTAGATGACAGCACATGATGAGAGCTGACATCTACTTTGAATTCATATTATCATGCTTAACATGTTCAACTAATATTTTCCAACAGCTGAAAGTGCAAATCATGTCTTCTAAGATGTTCATATAAACACTGTTCCTATCTATCTATCCACAAACACTGTGGATAATACAGATGGCTGGTACTTAAAATCTGAGAGATGAAATAAGAGTTCTTCTGAATATGAACATTTGAGATTGATGGGGAAAAGTACACACAAAATCAAACTATTTAATGATTTTCTTCCCCCCATTCAATTTTATACTTCTTAGTTCCAGAAGTAATGAAATTTATTTCAGTGTTGGCACATCTAAGAGGATTATACTAGTTTGACAAAGCTCCTGAGTCCTTCAAATTCTTTCTTGAAAAGACATATTCAACTGGTGTTTTGTCACTTAATAACATATGGTGAGGAAATAATGCAGCTTCATCAATAATTTCTTATGGCGTCTGTGATGTTTTCTTCTTAACACGAGACTCAAAAAATAATGCTAAATAAAATCTCTCTAGAGAAAATGGCTTCCCTTTCTCCCTATAAAGCTTGGAAAAGAAATCAAGCCCAAACGATATGCAAAGGATCTTGGCAGTGGTCTCTCTTTGCAGACTCCCTCTCAGCCTGAACTCTGAAGCAAACTACATTCTGCTCCTTTGTGTGTTTGCATTTGAAATGCAATGTGACTCTGGAAAAGAAACATGATTTCTCTACGCCAGTTTCTTTTTTTTTCTTGTTTCTTTTTTTTTTTCTCCAATCCATAAATCTTTCCAGTTAAGGCTCACTGTTAAGCTAAGCACTGTTCATTCACTAGATGTTCTTGGCCTGAGTTTCAGTATTTCAATAAAAGCTGTATGAAGCCTTTCTGATCTTGGTGACTTGGTTTGACTATGACTACTGATCATGGATTGCTGTTTTGTCTTTGTTTGTTTTGTTCAACAGTGTTTTGTTTGTTTTTTGTCTGTGAATTATGGTTAGTGTCTAACAAAGTGGATTTGCTAGAGTCGTGCAATCTTGAGTTTTGTCATTATATTTCAATTAACCTCACTGTTAAATGGTGGCTATATTTACCTTTAATGTGATATAATTTTGAAAACAAAGGGGAATGTGTTTGTATGGGGCATCTGCATAATTTATTGTATGGGTGTTTAGGATGATCTGATATACGCAGAATTTCAAAAATTCAAAATGAAGGCATAAATGCTTCACAACGATTTCCATCTCAGAATCCTGCTGGTTACCAAAGCACCAGAGGAACTAGAGGACCTCATTTCTCTAGTCTCACACATCTGTTTTACATTCAGCAAAGCAGAGGGACATGCAATTGTACCAGAACAGCACAGAAATTAAGCCAAAAACAAATTGTTCCTCCTTTCTTGTTTCCTCCAAAACTCTGGAAGTTTTGGTATTTGTGTTATTTAAAAGGCTTTGAAAACAACAACACAGTTATCACTGCAGTCTGTGGAATGCAAAGCATTTAGTCAAATGTAGCACATCCTTTCATTTTCCAATGGGGAAAATGATCTTCATGGAAAGAATTTAAAATCAAGTCATCTTTTAGGACTTTGAAAATTATAGATTGTCTTTCTAAAATATAATCTACTCACATAGTTGATCTACTTATGTTGAACCATAGTCAGTTACCAGATACCCGTCCAAATTCAACTACTCCTAATTTTGAAGTTCCCTTTCACTCAAGTATTCTTCTTCCTGCTTCCTGATACTGAGTGCTTTGTGAAGAACTGTCCCACACTGACTTTGGTACCTATTCTATCATGTGGCTTTCATCTTTGGAATTGATGAGTGAAGCCATTATCCTCAGATAAATCCTGATTCATCTGTGGAAGTAGCTGGACATATATTCTGTGTCCTACAGTTCTGCCTTTCCAAAGTTTAAAAAATCTTTGTAATACCTGAAACAAGTCATCAAAGTAACACAAAAGAGACTTATTGTATGTGTTTGATTTAAATCACTGTAGCCTGAAGCAGTGCTTGTGGTGGTACTTTCCCAGAAAAAAAGCAGGAACAAGGAAATTCAAGGAAGGTAAATGATATTTAGTGTGAAAAGTTTGTTTGCTTGTAACTCCTTTGCAAAAAATATAACTTAAACTTCTCTGCCTTATTATTAAAGGGCTAGGCATGGGATCTCTATGTTTTACCAGCAACTACTAGAATTTTCCTGTGGAATCTGAGTAGTTATGTACACATGCATAGTTACACTCCCACTACGTTGTGTCTTGGCAATCTGATCAGCATGAGACACAGCAAGCTGCAGCTCATTTTCACTCCAGGGTGGGTTTAGGTACTACAACCCTTAAAGCAAAACTTCTACCTTGGCTTGTTTTCTCTGTGCATCATTTCATGACTAATGTATGTGTATGGTTTTCTGCTGGCTGAAGAAAGCCCAAACAACTTTACTAGATGATCAGTAAGAGTCTTTTCCTCTTGATGTTTGTTTTTATAAAAGAGAGAAAAGATGCCTGTCCTGTGTAGGCTGAGATCAGCAAATCTGCTGTGACCAAGAAGTTGATTTCTGTCAGGAACTGTTTTTACCCTGAAATATTATGATTAAATAAGAGGAACTGCTTTTACCCTGAAATATTATGATTAAATAAGAGGTGAATTTCTCTCCTTGATACCAGCACTATCAAGGATATTGCTTACAGTACTGAGGACAGAGATCTCTGGGAGTATGTAATGGACCTAATGCATCAAATGTAATGGTGTGAGTGATCTCATACAATTATTTCCAAGGGGTGTTGAGTCCACATGCTATCAGCATTAGTGTGCAGATGCCACAAGAAACCTGAGACTATAATTTCCACATCCAATTCACATAATGGATATGGAAATAGAAGTAATTTCAGATAGTAGATAGATATCCCAAGCCAATAAAAAACATATATAGCTCAATTTCCTCTCCAGCACTATAACAGAAGGTAAACAGCCCTTCAGATACCGTGCTGTGCTCACGTTGCTCTGGACATGTGCAGTGTTATACCTTTGAAAGAATTAGGAATTGTGCAATGTGAAAGCTATCCTTTTCAACTAAAAAAAAACCCAACAAAAACACCCCCCCCCCCCCAAAAAAAAAAACCCAAAAAACACCAGAAAACAAACCAGAAAATTCCCGTATTTTTGTGCCTGTTGTGATCTTAAAGTTCATGATTTACCAAGAGAGGGGGGCAATTTGACAAAATACTTCATTTTGAGCTTGCAAACTCAGTTGAGAGCCTAATACTATTTTCAACAGAAGCAGAACAGAAGCAATGGGAAGAAATCTTCTGACCTGTAAAACCAAAAAAGATCTTGTTTATTCAAGCAAACAAGTTTCCATTTGTATTTTTACTTGATCAAAGATTGTAAAGCTTTCTTTCATAAGGATAAAAAGTAATCTCTGCATCATTTGGTCCTGCTGAGTGCAGCTCTGGATCCCTTTAGCAGAAGGATTGGGGTGCTGTGTGTGTGCATGTAAAGGAATTACAACAGCTGTGTGTTTTTTTTATACTGAAAGTTTGGGATAATGATAAAATGCCACACCTATGGATAGATTTTAAATGAGTTAGTAAAATGTGCAGGAGAAATTTAGCTTCTGTATACTCTAAGTGTAAAAAGGTTGAAGTTTGCTGCCTACATTCAGCTTTCTGCTGCTGTGTCTCTTGCCCAAACTTCAGATTGCAAATTGCTCAGGGCAGGTATGGTGCAGGGAGGCACAAAATTTTGGCCTGTCAGTATGCCCACAATAAATATAGTACTGAGAGGAGCATAAATGTTCAAATACTTCAATATTTGTTTCAAATTAGTGAATATGGGTCATGTTCTTAGAAAAGTTCTATTTTCAAGTATTAAACAAATGTTTACAAAACCAAGAAGTATTATTTTATAACCAGCTGGTGAGTTCTTAGTGAGATTTGAATAGTAACTGAACATGTAAAGACAGTCTCCTTTGGAAAATATAATAATTTTTAATCATAATGGTAATGTTTCTTTTATAATATGGATTATAATAATCTGTTACATTTGTAAAATTATAATAATTTCAACAGGGCAATTCTTCTGTATTCATGTTAATCTGTTATGTCACTAGTTTCTGGTTTATGCTACTGCTAACTTAAACATACATTTTACACAAAAGCCCTTTAATAAGAAAACTGGAAGTTCCATATTTTTTGAGAAAATCTTGATAGTTGAATTTGGTCACTCCTATCTTCCAGCTTTGTGTATGTGTGAAGAGTAGGGTGTGTGTGATAACTATACGTGATTAGAGATCACACAGTGAAGTTTGCAGGTCACTCTAAAATTGTGCAATTTGTTGTTTTCCTGTTGACTGGCACTTGGATTTTCATGATGAGGAGAGGACTTTTTATTAATGCTCATTTCCTTGAAAACCAGGGATCACAAGTGAAACTTGTAATACAAACCTGTTGTTTTTGATAAAACTTCAATTCTGGGATGTGACATTTATTTAAAATATAAAAGTCAAAAGAACAGATCCAAGATCCAGGATGAGCTATGTCAATGACCATCCTCTTCCTCTGTAGCCATTATCTTTAGATCTCTTTCTTGATGAGAAATATTTAATAACTTCCCTAAAGCGGAACCCATTCTAAAAAAAAAAATAAATTCCCACTCTCCAATTATTACATTTCCTTAAGTCCATACCATATATATTGTTGTCCTCTTCTGGATTTGGTTTTCATTGGTGATAGATTTTGGTATTTTGATCCTTTTCTTGCTAATGTAGTGCAGGGCTAGAAAGCCCTCCTTAAACCTTAGGAAATTTGGGTTAGAGAAAACAGAATATTCTCGCTTTTTAACACAGGAGAGATTTCAGATCAATTTATCAACATGTTCTTCTTTCAGATGGTCTATGTAAAAAATAGTCTGATGATATTTCAGAAATTTGATTTCTGAAAATGATTAAGCCTTTAAGTCTTGAAGTTCGGATTAGATGAGTGAAAGTTTCCAATGTTCCTTGAGCTTATGGACTAGAAACAAAGTTCTGTCTTCTGTATGTTTACAGTTTGCACTGGGGATAAGCAAGTTAAAAGATATATTATATCAGCTAGTTCTGATGCTGCAAATTTTTGTTCTACTTTCTGTAATTTGCACAGTTTTGAAGAGTTATTGAACATCAATTCTCGAATATTTTAAAATATGGTTTGTAAATTCACACACAGAGATTTATTTATGTCAAGTCTTTGAAATTTAGAACCTTGCTTAAAATATTAAGTCAAGAAACAAACCAGATTTTCCTTCATCCATCTCTGTGGACCAATGCAATAGGGAATTATGCATTTCCATCTGATTTTCATAGTTATATATTTTGGATCAAGGAAAAGCATACACTGTATGACAGCTTCATTATAAACAGTGTGAACAAATAAAAAGACTGTTCTGTATTATGCAAAGTTAAACTCTACTTGATCATGCTAATATAAATCACTTGTTAAAGCAACTGTATTCCAGTTTGAAACAGGTGCACCTGATTGAACACTGGTTTAGGTCCATTGGCTGCATAAAGCATGGCAAAAATATTTTCATCCAGATCCTGCAGAGCAATGTTCATGTCATCCTTTATATGTGCAGTGTATGAAATGTGTACTGCTATCGCTGTACCAGTGATTTTACTGAAGGGAACTTGCCATTGCTTGAAAAGCAACTGTGCTGAAGAAAGCAGCCACAATTCTTTCCTAAGCCTGTCCTTAGCTCACTACTGAGAGGCTGAGCATACAGCATTTTTGCCATTGGGAAATAAAGTCTTCCTCATTGCAGAAGTGCACTACTTGATCTTATGGGCATTTAGTATTTTATGACTTCATCTCAGCTTCTTCATTACTTATAAATCACTGACACTTCATACTTAAGCAATTAAAACAAGTAACAATTAGCTTATTACCCCCATGATCCACTGCAAAATAATTGCACTAGAGAATTCATTTAACATAGTAAAATGAAGAACATTAGAAATCATTTTGTGCAGAGCCAGCACTAGTTTGACAATAAGTTTTATGGTGGTTGAGTACCTTATGCTCTACTAAAAGCAAATAGATTTTCCATTACTGCAAGCCGCTCACATAAAGCCAGCAGGGCAAATTGTGATTCTAAGTAAAGAGTAAATAATCACACTGGCAGAATGTCTCCTGCAAGTTAAAAAAGTACAACTAGTTTTCATCTTTCATTCTTTTACATCTTTGAAGGCACAGATATATTAGGTGCACTAGGATTACGTTTAGGTGTACTAAGAGGATGTTCTTGTGCTAAATAAGTAAAAAAAGTTGTAAAAGTAAATCAGCAGTGTAAACTGTCTTAAAATTCTTTACGGGTCAGTGATGTACACAATAATAAATTGAAGGTCCTGAGAATGAGAAGCTGGCATTGATCTGTCGGGTTTTATTGGTTTTTTTTGCTGTTCCTGGTGACGTAAAAGTTCTTTTCCCGAGCTCGAGATGAAAGAGAAGGCAGAAACTCTTCTGGTTTCGTGTTCAAGGTTGTTTATTCAAGCTTATCTGAAACATTTTCTTTCTACCCTGCCGAGGTCTTTCTGGCAGGACGGTCGAAGGCCTTCTCTGCCCTCAGAGGTGGTGCTTATCTTTTACACTAAGAATTACGTGCTGATTATTTATTAATTGTCTCCAATACCCATTCTCTACATTAGACAGTCGGTCTCTAAACCAATCACTTGTGCCATTGTCACAGCAGAAATGGA
>JAWWMU010000036.1:5297545-5328724 GCA_035048155.1 Cinnycerthia olivascens | reverse complement strand
CATTTGTACCTCTAAGCCGAGCCTGTTTTGCCCTTGGAGTGTTTTCTCTGGGTCCTTAACTCATGAACCCTTTGTTACATTTTCCTCTCCTCTACCCAGCTGTGGCAGGGGAGGGTGACTGAGTGACTTTTGTGGGTGCCTGGCATTTACCAGTGTCAAACCATGACAGTACTATACAAGGCTGTTGCATATTTTTTTCCTTTTCAGACTGCCTTTATTTCTGGTATTCTTCAAATAAATTCTTAGTGAGGATAAATTACCATATGTTATTGAAATACTTTCTGTTTTATGAAAGTGACAGTAAGTTTGTCTCCCTACTGACAGAGCTCCCATTCGTTTGATCCTGATCTAATTTTCCCACCTCCTGAGCTGCTGTTTGCACATTTTCAGTGCAGGTCGTTTCCCTCACCCATTCATCAGTTGTGTGTCAGAGCAGTATTCATCAATAGGGTCTCAATGGACCTGTATCCTTGGATAATCCCTGAATTATCTAATCTATTTTAATTTTAGATGAAATACTGATGTTCTTTCCTCTCTGGGTGATGACAGTAATGGGAATTGGTTACCAAACAGTCTTTTTGAGAAGTGTTTGATTTTTGTTGGTTTGTTTCTGTTGTGTTTTTGTATTGTTGTTTGGATTCTGTTAATGAAAAATATTATAGAAACCATGAGAAAAAATTTGCTAGTTTTCTTCTAAAACTTATCCTTCCCTGCCAATGGAAAGATTAAATTCCGAAGAAGCCCAACCAGACCATCTTTCCTCATGAGAATATCACCCTGCACAGTTTCAGAAAAATAACTACTTTTTGGGTCCAGTAAAAAATAATTTCAGCTCCTTCCTTTTCCCCTGATCTGCCCTCCTCCCACAGATTCATGGGCCTGCAAAAGATATTTGTATCTTCCCTAAAGAATTAACCAATAGTTGTCTGAATTACAGAAAATATCTGAAATGTTTTCTTTAGATTGCATTATACTTTGAACTGTCATATTTCCGTCTTGAACCACATATCAAGCTGTAATAAACAATTATACCTTTCCTCTGAAATATTCTGGGTTTGGAGTTAATATTTGTGTACCACCATTAGCATATGGGTTCTGGCAGCAACATTTTTATCAAGCAACCTTTTGGAAACATTGCTTTTGATTCTTCATTGATTTAGAGTATCTTAAAGGTTTTACCCTTATTGGTTCTTTACTGCAAAAGAAATTCCAGGATCATATTTATCATTGATTTGTTTTCCCATTTTCTGAATAATGGGAATGAGTGAGCAACATATATCAGGTGCTTGAATTAGGCATTTAATTGGAATATACATATATATATATATATATATCTGGGTTAATCAAACCCACAATTCTGCCCTGAGCCTTCTCATTTCCTTTGTATACCATAGATATTGGTAAGAAAACCCAACTTTCTATTTTAACATTTGTCGTGAAAAAGTGATGATGGAAGGTACTCTGACAAAAACAGTTCTAAATACCAGCCTGTCTTCCAGTAGTAATAGATAATACTTGAATAAAGACACTGATTTCCAAGTACAAGGTGCTCATTATACATATTTTAAATAAACATAATAATTTATTATTTGACAGTGAAATATATAAATGGTCATATTTGATACAGACAGTATAATCAGTTAGTTATTCTACAAAATGTATATTTAGAGAAGTAGGCCAATCATCTCATTTCTTCTTTTATGTGTTTTTAATATTAAGAGTTTCTCAGTCAATTCTAAAAAAAGCTCCTAAGCCAGCTGGAAAGTGTAATTGCCAAGGAGTGTGCTTCATCCCATTGTCCAGGTTGTAAATAAGGACATTAAACAGTATTGGCATGAGAGTCTGAGTGACACCAGTCACCAATTGCCTTTTCTACTGCTGGCAGAAGCTGACCCTTGCAGCCTGAGAGCCCAGCCAGTTTTCCATCCATTTATCCTGTCCGTGGCTGCAGGGAGTCTCTGGGGCACTTTGATTTCAGCAGGGCTCTTTGAACTTCACAGCAGCCACTGGACCACAGCATCTGTTGAGCTGGAGGAGTCTGGTTCCTGTCCCCTCTCTGTTCCCTGTCACCTTCAGTCCTATCCCTGCTTCCCCAGAGATACTTTGGTGGCAGCTTGCTCTAATTGCCTGTCTAAACAGAGAGCACTAGGGAGGTTTGGGATGTTCTGAGGCTTCCTCAAGGAACTGTGCTCAGATCTGCAGAGGCAAAAGGATCAGACAAGATCATTCTGAGTGAAGATTCAGATCTCTGTGTGAAGACTGAATACCATCCCCTTAGGCCACTGTGTGGTATAGGCATAAGAAACCCTAAGAATAAACATGAAGAATTTAATAAGACTGTTCAAACAGATATGCTGCAATTAACAGAACAGGGATTTTCCCCCTACATTTTTCAATTTCCTGAGTAATCTCCTGTTTTATTCTGAAACATCAAATTTGCCTAGAACTGTTATCTTTTCCAAAGAGACTACAAGGATATCTACAATTATACCAGCATATATTACCACTATTCTTATTCAAACTAGTTACAGAAGAATATGCATACATTTCCAAAGTTAGAATAGTTTTTCTGTTCTTTTCACAAGGTCTACTGCTGCACTAATGTTCCTTCAAGCATGTAGTCTCTTTTTCCCAAGTTACGTGGTTACGAATATTTAAAATACAAGTGCAATACTTTAAACTTTTCAGACCAGGCAGTACTGTAAACTCCAGGATGGGTTTTAGTCTGGGCTCTCTACTTCATGCTTCAGCAGTGTGTGGTTTAGCAAGAATCTAATAATGCATAACAATGTTATACAAAATTAATGTAATAAAACCTTGGAGCAAATTGTCCTGCCTATGTACAATTAAGAAGCAGAAGCCTTCAGAATTTTAATGCTGTTGGAAATGAGGGATTTGTAAATGGGTTGTTAGCTTTACCTAAAGTTCCCTATGAGCCTCCTGATTTGTAATGTGTATGTTTTTAAAAAACCCAAACCCACCAGCAACTACATATTTAACAAAACTAATGTAATAAAGGATGATAGAGGCAGTTATTGAACCTATCATAATTTCTTTCTTAGAAGATTAGTTTTATTTACTTGTTTATTGGCTGAGGTTACTGAAATGTGTTCTGTGTCTAGGTAAAGACATTCAGTGTTCATGTATTTATCATGGAGAGGCATGCAGCCAGCTGAGGGCTACTAATGGCATTTAAAAACGAATTACAGATGCATTCACTGATGGAGGCACATGTGCTTTTCTCTTTGCTTTATCACTGATGCCTTCCTGTGCATTCTGAATCCATAGTTGCACAGCAACTCAAGCACATCCAGTGCATTCGTGTCACATGATCATAAGGAACGAAATTCAGAGAATCCTGAAAGAACCTCAACCATGTAAAGGTACATATATAATAATATGTTTGAAACAGCGAGCAAGGATGCTCTTGAAAGATCTCATTTTCTTTTGAGGATTTTATTTCCAAATAACATTTGTAAAAAAATGGTGACAATTGGCAAAAAATATCTGTCTGTCTAATAACTCTTGATTGTCTGGTGCATCTTCTGAGCTGGGGTCTGTATCCTGTTTCTTAAAGAAAAGGATATGTAAAATTCTTTTAAAATTGTCTTCTTTTGAGGTTTCAGAGGGAGCAGAAACAAACCCCTAACCCCTCTATGTGTTCACTTACTTGAACAACTTTTGGACATACCAACTTTTAAAATTGACAATTAGCACCTGGCCTGCCCCCCTTCATGACTACAGAGGACTACAGAGGAGATTAATTTTGCTGAGAAATACTATGCTGAAGAAAAATGTAGAAAAAAGCCCAAGTGGGATGTGATGGGATGTCCACTTTAGGAAACAGAATGAGAAAACTCATTCACAGTTTGTTTCTGCTTCTACCTCAATAACCCTGGCAGGTTCTCATGTGAAAATCTGATGGTATTGTTTATATTGGGAATACTGGTGAATATCAGTGTGTTAGATATTCTGTGACTGTAAATAAAGAGTCTCTTAGCAACTAACAAAGAATTTAACAACTTAGTATGGGAGTAAAGGACTGCCACAGTCAAAGCCTGCTGTGAAATCCCCACAGCAGAACTACTTCTGTGAGAAGAGGTCAATAGTGGGCAAGGCTGGAAAATGTTAGCATGTAATTTTTTGCAATAAAATTTTTTTTTTCTTGTATTTTTTTCTTTTTACAGTGATATATTAGCAAAAGTATGCTAGTAAAAGTTAATATTATGTTAATCTACATGGGTGCAATTCAGCTAGAAAAAGCAAACAGCAAGCTGCCTTAGCACCTTTCTTTCAATTTTAAAAAGCCATGTTCATTGTGAAATACAAAGAAATTAATAAAAAATCTTACAAATGGTACTTTATTTACTTCTAGCTGGTGTTTCCCTTTGGAATTATTTTTTCTTGTCCAAAAAACAATCCCAAACAACCCCTCACCCAAAAGAAAATCCAAACAAAAATAAAAAAAAACCAAACAGTACATTACTCCCTTGGGGCAAAGAACAGTTGGGTTTCCTTCCATTTAATGAGTTTGAGATGAGAGGCCTCAAGAAACCCTTAGTCTTCCAGCTCAGTACAATGCTGAACCGTGCTTGGAGCTTTGAAGGGCACAGCAGCTTCACTTGGCAAGTGTGGGCTTTGTGTTACTTGTCTTGGGACGGAGCACAAGGGATGTGAAAGGACAGAATTCCTTTTGCTCTGGTTCTCCTCCTCCTCCTCTCCACCATGTGAATGCTGTGTGATAGATTCTTATGTTCAAGACTCGAGTAGAGGTTATTGTCATGACTGCATAGCATGGAAAGCAGTTCCAGCCCCATGGACCTTAATATTGGCAGTGCTGAGGCACTGGATACTGGCTGCATCCAGACAGGCACCAAGGAGATAGCCAGAGGAAAGCCAAAGGAATGGATACAGCAACAACAAAGGACTATGTTGATTTCAGATGACTAAAATCTAACTCCTTTTGTAAATCCTCTTGTAGGTGATTTGTTGGAAAGCTATAATGCAGTTTTTATATACTATAATTCCTTTTGAAACTCTGTGTTAAACCAGGAGGCGTGGAATGAAGCCAGGAAACTGGGACAGACAAAGCTCTGAGGCTACCAAGATCATGATTTTCATAATTTCATTGTATATTGATCAAGTAATTGAAGTTATAAAAGCTTTTTTTTTAAACCTGCAATGTTTTGGGCATAAAAATGTGAATGAGAGTTTTTTACTGACTAAGTGCAAGAACTCCGTGAAGCAACAAGATATTGCAGAATTATGTTATAAAAATTTTAGTCATGTGAAAAAGCACATTACCACAGTTTAATTTGATAATGTGTATGTGGGCTTGCTCTCGCTTTTATAAATACCATACTGTTTTGATAATTTCCCAGACACAACTGTGTAATAATTGCATGTCTGGAATGGTTGAAAGCATGAGGCAAATATAGTCTAAGCAAGTTTTCCTAGAATAATTGTATACTGTCATGTGTGATTGGCTAAGTGTTACACAAAGTATACAAAACATAAGCAAGCAGGCATCTTTAATTAAATAAAAACACTGCTATGCTGGTATTCCTCTTTTTTTCAGGAATCTCAGGAGTGCCTTTTCATGATTAGGTCCATTGTGAATGTTTTTTCCTCTCAAGGACAGCCTTAGAACTTGAAGTTGTGGCTGTCGTGCTGCGCCCAGCTCCAGGAGTGCAGTCCTTTCAAACATGCTGTGCCTGTGCTTTATGTGCGGTTCCTTGACCAGAGCCACTCCATCCTGTAGTGGTGCCCTGTGCATCCAAGTGCCACAGCCCATCTTCTTCTAGAACACTCTACTGACACACATGAGGGTGTGCAAAGTTTCTGTTCCCAGCCGGCACATGAATGCTTTGGAATAAATTCACTTCTTTATTTCTTCCTCAATAAAATGAGAAATGTGCTATTTACCTTCTAAGAGAATTGTGAATACAAATTCACTGAAGGTTTTAGGTGCTCAGAAAATGAAATGGAGGAGGTTGTATAAATACCCAGGAAAAAATCAGTGAAACCAATCTATTAGGACATACTTAACAGTAGCTTACAATGGATAAGTATCCATTGCTTCACTGCTACTGGGCAATTACATTGCCAGTAAACTAAATTAGTCCATCTGTGGGTTATGTGTCTCTAGGATATTCAGCTAATTACATTATAGTATATTTTTACTCATGTGAAGCAGAAATACCCAGTGATTAAAAGACTGAATAATGAATTTGGGGGTGTGGCATAGGTGCAGCTCATGGCACAACATCTTCATCCATCATACTGTCTTGTCTCCCTCAACCAAGGCTCAGAAGGAGTTAAACACCATTCTGTGAACTTCATTACACACTTTGTGATTAGCAGAAAGAGAGTTGGCATTGCTTCCCTGTAAATGAATGCTTTGGATTATTTTATACTTGTCTGCAGCCTAGTTGAGTGATCAACATGTGATAGAGAGCTTTATGTAGCAGGAAGAAGTGGGTTCTATACCAGCATTCTGAGGCAGAAAACCAAAAATCCCTTTAATTTGTCTTAAAATGTTCAGAAGTGGGTACTTAATAATATAGTTGCATAACCCAAAGCTGAGATTTCTAAAAATGTTTATTGTGGCTTAAATGTGCATCAGTGTAGAGGTAATTAAAACAGTCAGAAGAAAATTTCTGACAAGCTGACATTTTCAAAACAAATAAAGATTCTCCAGATATTTATAACTTTGTGTCAAGGACAATTTATACTCCATGTCATATTACAATATTTAATTTGTTTTTGTTGTCATACTGTATTAACTCTAAAAGACTTTTAATATTTCAGCAGCTGCTGCATTGCCCTAATCAGTACTGAGAAAACATTCAGTAGTGTGTATACACAATACACCAAACATGTTCTTTGGTCACTCCCTGCTCAGCCCTGGATCCTGTGCACCATGTTAGTTTTTGGAAGCAGCAGAATCCACATGAATGAAACTTGAGGAACAGAGCAGGAAACAGCAGCTTTGGTTGGTGTTTCTAACCATACCCAGCCCATGGCCCTAGTGACCTGCTCTGTGGGATGAGGAGTTAGATGTGTTCAGAACAAGCTGTTCTGAATCAGTAAGGGGATATAACTTTTCCCTGTCAGAAAAAACCAAATTGTTCCCTAAATCACCATGAATCAGGCCTGAATAATGGGCTTGCAAGCAGATCAGTGCAATCATTTTGATTTTTATCTACAAAGATTCTGTATGCTTACTTCAAGAATGGCAGAGGGTGTATTTAATTTGAAATTCTTACTGGCATTGAGAATTTGGAGAAAGTATTATTGCTATCTACTTGCTTCTCATATACACTGCACATGAGAGTTACTTATTAATACAGATGCTTCAGGGTCAGATTTTTTGTTTAATTATATCAGTCCTGGTCATTACAGGTTTCTTAATTCTTTAGAGAGTGTCATTTAAATATATCTGATTTCTGTTCTAAACTAGATCTCCTTGTGATAGCTATGAAATGTTATACTTTATTGAGCAGATATAAGTGTATAGCATTCCAGGATAAGAATAGGATGGTAAATACCAGACAAATGTTCTGATTATTAAAGTATTGCTAAGCTTTTTTCTTTGTTTGTTTGTTCCCCCTGCTTAGGGTCTTTTCAGCCCTCTAATTGTCAAAATTTTGCAGTAGTACTGAAAATATGACACCAGCACTTGGATTGAAAAATCAGAAATGACACTCTTCAGGCCAGTGCTTTGAACAGGTACCAGAGGTTAAAACTATTAATAGTGAAGTGCCTTACTGAAATTGGACACTACTTGAAGCAAATTGATGTCATTGATTTGTAGGACAGGCTGTAGTGCTCAGCCTTTGTGAATGTGAATGTATCTGTGTTAAAAGGGTACTGTCACCTTCCTATTTTTAAAGACCAACCCAGGCCATTCCCACTGTTAAATTTCAATTAAACAAATTTGGTTGGAAAAAATGTTCTATATGTCTTTTATCTACCCTGAGCTACTGGCAAAACAAACTGGCTGTTCCATATTTGGCATTTATTAATAATATTTTGAATACCACTGTGCTTTTTAAGCTGACTGTGGTGGAATTCTCATGTGGGATTATTAAATGAGTCGATTTGCATTCTAATGAGAACAAATGTTTGGGATTGCATTGTTAAAATGCTAAAACGGTGTGTGTATAATTATTTTGCAGCTTAGATTTGCAGAACTCATTTCCCCAAACTCTTTTTTTTAAATAACTAAAGAGACAGAGCATACTGACGGCTGGAGGGGAGGTGATTAGGGTAATTTAAACTGTTCACAAATGACTTTGCTACTGAATGAAAGCATTTCTTTGGCTTTGCTATGCTCCTTTCATTATCTTTAAGCAGCTGCAGTGTTGAGTCCCATAAGAAGCCTCACCAAGCTCTCTTTCCTTGTACACTTTTTCATTTGTATTGATTAATCATTCTGTAATTCCATTCTAGGTTGCCTTGCTCATCTTTAAGGCATGTGCTACTTTTTCTTTGCTTGTCTATCCTGTAACAGTTATGTTGTCTCTTCTAATACCTTAGCTTTATCACTGCAAGTCAAGCTTTAAAACATTAATCCCTTCATGCTTTAATTTCATATTCTATTATCAGAATGAATGCAAATACTGTTTCCTTATTGCTCCTTTTTAATCATCTTCACTACAGCTTTTGCAAATGGTCCAAGAGTAAAGTAATCTTTTTATTGCAGTCAAAGTCAAAGATTTGTTTGGTTACTCTTTTCACATATTCTTCCACAAGCATTGCCAAACAAGAATTGTTTACTGCAGGCTTCTGAGATGTTCTGCTGCTTTCTATTCACGATCTCATGCACTGCAAGGCAGTGTTGTTTAAAATACTGCTTTCCTAAGAAAAAGCTCAGTGTTTCCTGGAGTAAATTACCCGGGGATACCACAGGGAGGTTTTAATAAAGTCTTGTCTTCCCCTCCTGCCCCCTCCAAGTTGTCTTGTCATAGGCAATTGTGGTTGCGAGGTGTGGGTAGGGACTGCTCTTTAACTTGCTGTGTGAACCATCAGGCAACACTGTGGCATTGTAAACTTATGTAAAATTTATAGGGAGAGACCTTAGCAGCTCCATAGTTATGCTCGAGTTATACTCTTCAAGCAGGTTTTAAATCCTTGAGATTGACACAAACTTTTTCAAAGATCCCATCAGAAAACTTGTATCATTTTCAGTAGGAAGAATATGTGTGGAAGTTTCTAGCTAAAAAAAATCCCAAATAATCTGGCGACAGCTTAGAATTTTAAATAATTTGAAAGCTTCTATATATTTTGTTCTGTTTGTTCAGGGTTTATTTCCAGGTCCACACCAATTCATATTTGCAAAAATTGCAGGATCCCAGTTTCTTTTAGAGCATAATCCTTGATTAATCCAAATGAATACTCCTTTTTTGCTTTAGCGGTAGCATCCTTTGCCAAAAAAAAAAAACAACAAAAGTCTCATTCTCTTCAATTTTGCTAGGGAAAAAGGAAGATGCTGCATCATGGGAGACAATTCTGAGCATTACATCAATTGCCTACTAACCATTGGGAAGGACAGAAACATTCCTTTTCCTTCTTACTGACTATTCTATTGTTTCTTTTGTAAAAAGCAGTCCTTTGAATTAGAATAATTATGTTGTATCAGAAATTTTTCTTGCAAAACTTAGTTGTTTTTCCAATTCTCTCTCCAACAAGCTTGCAATCAGTAATTGTGTGCAGGCTGAATAAAAGATTTGTTGGAACTGAAGAACCTTTGCTTTTATTGACTTATCTCTGTAAAAGCAGAAGTTTCCCCTGCTTCTTGAGACTCGAGAATATCCCCCACACACTGTCTCCTGTGGTGCATGATCTGTTTTTCTATGCATGTGAAAACAGACACAAGGTTTAGGTATGCTAGTTCTCCTTTCTAACAGCATCTCCACCAAAGCAGAGCTTCTGTTGCTGCAGAAGGCTGCTTTCTTTCAGCACCAATAATAAATTTCTGAAGGAAATTACAGGAAACTAACATGCCACCTCATGCAACTTCATGGATGCTGTAGTCCTCAGAAATACTTATTTTTCCCCCTCTGCATCTTGCAGATATTTTTAGCCATCTACATTGTGCATGATTAGTGCCAAACCTTCATTTTGAAGTCCACAGCCTATATGTTTACAGAAAGAGACTTTCTATTTCTATGCAATTTGTGAGAAAAATTATGAATATGTCTGCTAGATTATGGAGGAACTAAATCCATTTTGTATGTTCTTATGCTAACAGGATAAAGCCATTAATCATTATTAAATCACGACGCTCATCAACACGTATTTACAGTTTAATTAAGAACTGTGCTCTCTAAACCTGCCAATTAATTATCAGAAGCACAAAAACCTCTCCACCTACAATCTGTTAAATCACTGGTTACCATGACCTTTTATTCTTTTCATGTCTTCACAGCATCTTTTAAAATATGCTGCAGCTTTCCTTAGAGGCTTTAATGTTTAAGTGTACAGCAAAAGAGTTACCAAGAAAAGAGTTACTTCAGAAGCTGGTGTTTTGTGTTATTTTTTAGAAGTTAGGTTGGTTTTAGATCCCTAGAGTTTTGGGCTGGGCCTAAAGAAGCATAAATCTGAGCATTCCTAGCAGTGTTGCACCGTATTTATTCCAGGAGTCCCTGCTTTAATTAGGGCTATTCAGAAATTAGTGTTCTTTTATCTGTTCTTCTATTTTGTACTCAGTAAAGCAGGAATTGGCTGTCTACATGCTAAATTTTAGCATTTTTTTACCAGAGTGTAATTTAGAAAAGGCCTGATGTGGCTGTGGTTCGGGTCAGTGAGTGCCTGCAGTGAGTCAGTGAGGGCTAACACTGAGCCCTGCTCGAGGCAGGACACGGCTCCAGAGCAATGTGTGAGCTGGGCGAGAGGCAGGAAAAAAAGCATTTATATTGAAATTTTTGCAAATGTTATGCCTGGCACTAAGTTGGCATTTATGGAACATTTCAGAGTTTAACACGTTCAACAGCAGCTGTTGGACGTCTCCTTCTAGAAGGTTCCTCCTGGAACCGCGGCAGCTTGGATCGCACCTGCTGCCTGAGGGAGCTCACAGAACCGCGGTTATCCGGGTCGGGAAAGACCTTTGGGATCATTGTTTTCCATGTAGTGTTTACATTGCTAGCATTCAATGTCCCATGTAACAGTAATCAGTGCCAACAGTAATCACCAATGTGCCGCTGAATGCTGCTACAGGCCTGGGAAATGTGTGTGGTAGTGCAGGAGGGGGAGCAGAGCTGAAGGGTGGCTGCCATTGCAGGAGGCTGCTGGGGACACTGTGGGGACACTGTGGGGACACTGTGGGGACACCGTGGGGACACCATGGAGACACAGAGGCCGAGGAGAGCAGGCAGAAAGTGGCCATGTCCTGAGGGGTGTCCATGGCGGGCTGTGCTGGGCAGTGGCCAGGAGGGCCTTGCTGGGGCTGAGCTCGGTGCTGCCGCTCAGAAGGAGCCCTGTGATGCCTTAAGTTTTAGCTTTTATATTTTTTAAATTCTGTGCTGTTTTAGTGATAATTTTAGGTTTCATATTAAGTATTACTAAGCTCTTTTCACAGAGGAGATAAACAAAGCCATTTCTTCTCTTTGATACCAAGGACAGCTTTCAGGTCTAAGAACAAAAACAATGGTAAAGAGAGAAGGAAAAACAAGGAAGGATGGAGCTTCATAACCTGAAGCTGTGGTTGGACAATTAACTCCAATATGCTGATGGCTGGAACTTTTAAAAGTGTGAGGCCTCATGATAGGCCGTACATTTTGTGACCATTTTGGGAGCATCTTGGATATGGTACGGCCAGGCTCCTGTGCTGCTCAGGTGTGCCCGTCGAGGCCTTTTAATAAATATCTACTTTATCCTCTTGCTCTATCTGGTCTCTGTTCCAGATCAGCCTCCAGAAGGCACCACTGGTGCTAGAGGAGCCACCACTGGGAGCACCGTGTGGGCAGATGGAAAGATGAGGTGCTGAGGTCTTAGAATGAGCACTTTAAAAAGCTGTTTCCAATGATAGGCTTGGTGATGCTGCTGAGGGACTGCTGGGTACAGAGCTGGCAAAGCTGAAAACCACCACTAGTAAATGCAGGCTGGGTTTTGCAGAGTGCTGTGGTCAGGTCTGTGTTCCTTGCCTGCATGGTTTTTTGTGCAGATGTGCTCTGGGGGTGCAGCTGGACAATTCTGCCTGTTCCAGCTGACAGTCATGTGAAGAAATACTGCTGGAGAAGGAGGCTGCCCGCTGCTATTTCTGTGTTAGAAGGGAGTTCAGGGAGTTGTCTCGCTCTATGTGTATCTTTTATATAAGTGTTTTATTTCTCTGAGTAGTCTTCAGTGCTGGCAATAACAGGAATATCACTTCTCCTTTAAAGTTAGCCATGCAGAAACGCTTTGGGATATGACCCATATGTAGACTAGTGCCCCTGGAGACACTTGTGTCTGTAGGGTTGTTTCATGACCTCATGTTGTGAGTTCTGGCAGTATTATCAATACTTGTATTATTAAGGAAAAATAATGCATTCTTTTCTTATACTTTTATTTTTATGAAATAAATCACAGGTATGTTTATAAAAAGGAATTAAAAACATCTTACGAAAACTCACCTCGAAAAACAAACATTTAATTTGCTGAAGGGTACTAGGTTTGCACTATTCATAAATATTATATTCAAAGGGAATCCTTTCCTGTCCTGATTTTTCAGAGCTATGAAGTTTCTAGGAGACATGTATTTTGTTTACAGTACAATTTACAGAATGATGTTTCCTTTTTATTTCCAAGTCTCTCAGAAATGGACTTCTGATTTCTGCTAGAACAATAACTGAATGAAGAAAGAATGAAACGTGTAGTTTTGCTTGTTTGTTTTTTAACAACAAGGATTTATCAACGCTTATCCACCTCAGTCTTGATGGCCATAAGATAAGGTTTCCAGCATTGTGAGCTTGACATGGAATACTGATACACAGAAAAATGTGCATGTGACTCATTCATTTTTAAATTAAGGCTAGGGAGATTGATACAGAGCTGCAAAATACAACATGCTGAAAATAAGTCATGCAGGTATCCATATAGTGTATAACTGTAAGAAGTTAATAGCATTGAAGTTTTTGCCACTAAATGCAAGGATGGAGAGATATATGGCTGGTTTTAATTTTAATCTTACTAACATGATGCAAAAGCATTTTAAGAACCTGCTCAGCATGTTACACCTATTTGCATGTTTCCATGTAGATGCATTTTAATTTCTGGGTGTGTACACCAGGACACACACATTCTATTTTCCTTTACTCAGGAATGTGAATCCTATTAGACAATTCCGAGGGATCATATCCTGTCTATATAAAACCAAATAAATAGCTCAGTAAATGTTGGATTTGACATTATTTGCTGAAACAAACCTAAATAGTTTCTGTGTATCCTCACACCCATAATGTTCTCCCATTCTTTGTGTCTCTTGTACTTCGCTGCCTGGAATTTCCTCTCTTCTTGCTCCATACTGCTGTTTCCCTAAAAATTGGGAATGGAGGGGGAAAAAAGTAAAATAAAAGGTTCTAAGAAGGAAGTTTGTAGCGTAATAGCCTGGAAAAGAAAGACAAGGTTTCCATAGCTTGCATTTGAAAATTACCAAAAACACCGTAAAGAGTAAAGATGCCAAACAAAATGTTAAAAAGAATTTTTGACTTTGGGAACTGATCATACCTAATGGCGTTCAGTTATCCACAACTTCAGGACCTTTGCATACTTTTAGTCATACCATGTTCCAGGAAAAAAGCTGGAATTTGAATGGTACTGCACTTGTGTGGTATTGGATCTGATTTAGGATACCCCTGAATTTGAAAGGCAGTTGGCAGCTAATCTGCCTCATGTTTTGGCATATTTGAAGTTTTGGATGTAGTTGACTTGTTCCCCTTCTGGAGGGTTACACTTTAGCAGTAAAAATAAAGGAGATGATGTTTTAGCATGCACAGCAAATACTAATCATATTAATAGCTTTAAAAGTGCTCTCGATCTTCCTGAAGAACAGTTCAAGATTATCTTCTCCACTATCATTATATTGTAGATTACGTGAGCTGGATATTGAAGTTAAATTAGAAAATATGCTCTGACAATATCCAGATCCCTAGAATTATGATATTTCATGGCCAATTTGAAGTCAGTGATACAAGGATTACTTCATAAAAATATTAAGCTTTGCTCCAGCATCCTAGATAAAAGCACATTTTTACAGTTTCAAGTAATAATTTATGCATGACAGTAAGTAACTCGTATTCAGGTTTTGTTGGTTTTTTGGGTTTGTTTGTTTTTTTTTCGCAAGTGTTGTGTCTGAAGTGAATGTAAGGAAGCAAACCAAATCTTTTAGATTCTGAGCAGTAGTGTTGAGACTACCCCAAAAACTTCTTCCTATCAGGGAGACTACTGGGAACTCAAGTCATGTTTCAAGACCAGACTGTGCTTCTGCAACTGGAACTCTGCCAGGATATAAAAAATAATGCTTATCTGTAAACCAACACTGAATCTTCCTTTTTGATGCTTTAAAAAAAATGCCAAACCCATCTTTATAGGTCATGACAATACTCAGTGACAAAGCCCACATTCACATTAGGAGGCAGTGCAGGCTAAAGAATGAATGTACAAAGTGAAAGAGGTGGTGTCTTGGGCATGGCATTTATACTAACAATTATTTTTTTTTAACAGGGATTATATTCTGTGCTAATTCTAGATTGGTTTTCCAAATGGAACACCCATTGTGGATGGAAAGAATTTATGTGTAAATCTGGCACACCTTCTAGCTTCTTTTTAAGTGAAAGGCATCTTGTTTGTGCACTCTGTCTCCTGATTGTTCTTTGGTTCATATGATGCACCAGATTTAATTGTGAAATTAGCATTAAAAACAAACCAAGCAACACTCCTGACCCAAAACAGAGTCCTCATGTAGGCATACCCAGAGGTGATTATCTAGCACCAGTATGGAAAATCCGTGTGTGTTGCCCACTCCAAGTGCCTTTTATTGTGAGGGACAAGGCTCATTACGTTTGTACCCAAAAACGTGTGAGCAGGTTTGTTTGGGCTGGGAAGGGTTCACTTTTGTCATTAACAATTAATTTGATTATGCACATGCAATAAAAACACTAGGGTTCTGAAGAAAGGGCCCTGTGTTACATTAAAAGGAGATAAATCCCATAAATCCCAGTATAGTTTTCCAGCCACCTGCAGTGAGTGTGTGCCCCGAATCTGAGCACTGGCAGGTTCAGAGGGATATTGCTCAGCAGAAGCTAAACCTGTCAGAGTAGAGAGAATACCCCAGATCTACCACAAATGTAATGAGACAAGCTGATCTAAAATTCAGATCTGTCAGTAAGTATAAGGTGGCATATTTTTATTCACCATCTATAAAATGTATAGGTATCAATATTAACTGAAGCTTGGAGTAGAAGATGAGCACAAACACTATTAAACAATTAGTGATATTTGTTATCCTGACAAACTGACACTTAGAATAAGTGTTGAAGAAATGTTGAAGAACAGAAGTTTCAATGTATGGGTTGTTAAGGGAAAGTGAAAAAAATTATTAAGAAAATCCATAGTAACTTTGACATTGTTTTTCAAACTATAGCTGGTATAACTATCTCAGCATCTTGTGGGAAGTGTGAGTATGCTGAAGGTCTCATGAGCACCCATCAGAAATGGAATAATTCCTGTCATTTTAACTCCCCAATACTGGCTGCAAATATCTGGAGGTATCTTTTGGGTCATGATGATTCTTTCTTTCCTTCCACTTCTTGGAAGGAAAAGTGACATTTTCTCAGTTCAGAATGCCCCCATTGCTGGCATGAAATGTCTACATCTCTGAATGACAGAACTTCCAAATTCAGTTTCTAACTCTTGACTTTCATGTTACTCCTAAAGTTACCATGAATCACAGCAAAATATAACAGGCTCTTAAAGTAAAAAATGTGTCTTATGCAATTGTAATAGATTTTACAGTATAAAATATGAATTTATATATTTTATATTATGATAGTATGATACACAGGACTGCAGAAGTAAGCCTTGACTTAAAGTTATAAATACAAGAAGAACCGTCTAGTAGCTTAGAAATTTTCTATGATAAATAGCATAGAGCAGTAGGACTGTTTGTGGCAGGTTATGCCTTCTAAGGTCTCTGAACTTGTAGGGTGATATTAATATTATCACATCTTCACTCTTGGGTGATCTCCTGAAAGTATCCTAAGCTTGATGATTGCGACCTCTTTTTGTTACCACAGTCTATGAAATGAACTCCTTGCCTTTTTTTGGCCTTAGGGAATTTGTACCTGAGCCCAGTGTATACAAACAACTTCATGATTATCAGATAGCACAGCATGATGTCGTGCATCTTTTTACAGTCACAAAGGAAACACACCTTATGTTGAAAAGATGCATATATTGCTATTATATTCAAAGCCTAAAAGTCAAATTACAGGACTATTGTTACTGATGTGGATTTAATTGTTGCAGAAAATAGAAAAGATGAGTGCTACTACACAGGAGTCTCCATAATGCAGTTAAAATTGTTCTGCACCACACATCCTATTTTGTATCCTTTTCCTGGTGCTGTGCTCACCTTTTACTTTCTCAACTGAGTCCTCAGCTATTGGCTTCAGTATGGATTGCTTGTGGCAGGAAATGGATTGACAAATTTCAGCATTTTGAGTCTTTTGCAGGGTAGAAAATTATCATACTTTTGCATTTCTCAGTTTATGATTTGCATACTTCTTCTTATCTTATACTAAAATAGAAAGGTACAATCATCAGAACTTCCAATAAATAAAAAAATTTACCAAGCTGGTAAAATATTAGCCTTTATTTTTTTTCCCCTTGGTCATAGGAAGAAATAAATGGGGGTAAGAATAAAACAAATTACAGACTTTGCTGTGTTTTAGTTATTTTCCTGAGTTATTTCAGTATTGTTAGTTTCTGAACACCATATTTTTCTGAATATGCATCACGTTCATTTTGGATTATTTAATTTAATTTCTTTCCAGATGAACTAGCTTTATTAAATGCTTGCCATGGATGAGCAAACAAAGTTTGTGCAGACTATAAATATCTATGATTAGTCTTATACAGTATTTTGTAATCTAAGGTTTAACAGTTATGTATAATGTTTTCATCTGAGCTGGGGAAGACTGTGGGGAGGGGAGTGGGCTGGGGTGGGGGGAGGGAATGGCTTCAAATCCATTAGTGAAACCAGAATTCCATCTCCTACAAATAAAAAACTTTACAGTCATAGCCTGGTAGAGGCCACACCTGAGGATCAACTTCCAAGAATCTCTAGAAAATGTGCTGTAGTGTTAATTGTGAGAGATTGAATTCTTCCTTTCTTCTCAAGTACCAGGTTTTTAAGGTGATTCCCAGGATTTTGCAGATTATATTTCATGAGTTTCTATTCACTGAATACTGCTTTATTAATTCTTTGAAATAAGAAAATACTAAGTTAAACACCAACAAAGAGGTTGGGGTTTGTTTCTGCAACTCAATTGTATGCCTGAAGTTCCCACTTAATCACTTGTAGTCATGAGTCTTAAACAGTCTGAAAGCTTTTCAATTTGATTTAAAAGATTGATGCTGATTATTTCATTTTGAGATGTTTTGATCTGGGAATTTTACCTAGATATTGGAATGAATGCCATAAATGTTACAGCAGCTGTATTGATCACTTTGTTTTGATTTATGTATGGATGATTTTTTTTTTTTAATCTGAGATTCAAACATGCATTTTGAAGCGTTAATTAACATTTGTGTTCTGACAAAGTGGAAGTGGCCTTTCTATTAAGTGGATATAATCTCAACTGTGTAATGAGAAGACTTGCAAGCTGAGTATGATGCAAGGCTTAGGCTGCTTAAAATTTAAGATTTAATTACAATGTTACTGGAGGAAAACCTAAGGTTGTTTCACTGCATATGTAGCACCTCTGTTTTTTTAATATACTTCAAGAGTATAGCTAAAAGATAAATCAGTTTTGTTTTTAAATAGATAAATTAGAGACTGTCTAAAATCGCAATTCTTAAATGAATTCTATGCCTTTAATCCAACGTTAGATGATGTCATTGTCACTTAATACTCAGCACTGACTGGTGCTAAAGAAAGACATCCTTTCTTTAAAATACAACCCCCAAGACCAACAATACCATCCTTTTTGGGGATAGTGGAGAGGCAGGAAAATGGCATCAATATCATAATCTGAGACAAAGTAATCCATTACTGGGCATCATCTGGAATGTTGGATCAGGTTAAAAACTGTGTAGTGCTGGGAGCACAAGATCGTTGTCAGTAACAATTTAATGCGAGTGTCAAACTTTTGGGTTGGATTGGGTGGGGGTTTTTTTTAAGTACTCATTGGAAAAATGTGGTAGGAAACAAAACCATGACCTGGCTCAAGGGAATCTTTTGGATTCCTCCCTCCAGGACAGGTGAGGGCAGTATCACCACTGTGCTGCATTTTGAATGCTTCTAAGTAACTTCGACTGTGTTGCTGAAAATGTTCCTCCTTTTTTTAGCGATTAAGCAAAAGGGAATGCAAAAAGCCTCTGCTAAATCTGAGAGGGCCATTTCAGACAATGAAAACGGTCTCAAAGAAATGTAATATCCTTGTTATAGTGGAAACTGGGAGGCAGGATAGAAATGTAACGTATATATTCATAAAGGGACTGAGACATTCACATTCTGACTTAGGAAAGTTAGTAGCCAAACTCCTGCTTGGCACAGTGCAGTGTCCAAGCACATAAATTACAGCAGCCCGTTTTGGCCTATTGGACCATTTTGTGTTCAGAAAACAGCACCTCTTGTCAAGAGGGTGACATGGATAAACAAGAATGAGCGAGTGTTAGAAAGTTATTTCTGCCATGACAGTAAGGGCAGATGGAGAATACGTGGCATTTAGCTCAGAATAGTATGTAATTGCACCAGATCACTATTCATCAGCAAGTTTTGATATTTTTTGCCAGGTACCATAACCTAGGATATTCTTATACTTGAGACTAGAAGCTGTTTTTTCACCCCTTCATAAATATATCCCTCATTTGCATTATCATCTAGTACTCTAAATGTCATTTTTTAAATATGAATTTATTAAATGTCAGTTGAGCAGAGTAATTTGAATAGTTATTTTCCCTACTATTATTCTGTTGCCACTATCCTATTATTAAGGATATTTTAACTGCTGATTGCTTATATTACTGATTGGAACCTTTGTTTGTTGTTAAAAACAAGATGGGTTTTTTTGTGTGGCCTGATTTTTCTTTTTCTCCACTAGAAGCCAGTGCAGACAATGGAATATAATTGCAAAATCATAGTGCAAATTTCACTTTGTTGAGAGGCATTTTTGTCTTATGCGGAAGATTATTCCCACCTTCTTTCTACCTCTAGCTCTATTTTGGTCTTCTTTTCATTTCTCTTCATTTTGTCTCATCAGATTTCCAGAAAAGATTCAGTTAATTTTAGCTACAATTGTCACTATGAAATTATCAATCTTCTGCAAAATCTTATTCTCTAATTAATGTTGTAGCATATACACAATAATTGGTGTGCTACTTCTGCTCTGTAATGAGACAGAGGCTTGCAATGCTTTTTAAGAAATAATAATAAACTGAGTGCTGTGCAAGACGTCATCAGGTTGTAAATAATGTTCTGGTGGCTTTTGTAATCATCCCCATCCTTCAACTCTTACATCGTCAGTGTTTTTACTCATCACACCTTTAGATTCAGACACTGGGGATTCAATACGTATTTGAAATTTGGCAGCTATTCACCTTCAACTAAATGAGAAAGTAAATATGACTAGAAAATAACTTATTTCCAACTTTTGTTTTAAAAAAATATAGCAATAAGGCAGGAGACTGTAAATTCCACGAGTGTGAGATTCCCAATGTTCTGCTTGCAGTGACATCTAGTGGTGCAGGTTCTCCGGACTAAAGGGGAGAACCCAGTACAAACAGGAAAATGTGACAAGAGAAAAAAAAATGCGTATAAAAATTAATTAATTACCTCTTTGATTATAGGAAATAGTACTGAACTTAGAGTCATGCATTACTTTAAAACAGGCATGCCTTGGAAGTCCTTTGTAACAGAGCACTTGTATGATGCGTGTTTCATAAAAGCCGTGCTCTTATTTTTACCCATAATCTGTCTCATCACTAAACAAACCGTAAGACAGCAGAAGCACTGCTTGTGAATCGAGGTAGAAGCTGTGCTGTTTTTGAAAAGTAACAGGGCCAGACAAATAGGTATAAGCACCTCTCATATGGGCAAAGGGAATTAAACTGAAACAAAACCAAGAATTGCTTTCCTGTCCCTTCCCGCAGTCACCAATGCTCTGATGCTGCATTCAAGCTTGAATTTTAGGTGCCTTGCTTTGAAACAGAGAAAGAACTTGTGCAGGGATTGGCTGATTGCAGTGGCTTAGTCCCATCCAAATAAAGGCCACTGGTCTCACCCACGATAGGTTGCCTTGTATTTTTAGTAATTGTGTTACAGGTTTAGGAAATCAGGATGATTTCTAGTTCATTTGGCTTGAGTTTTTGGTGGAGATCTAATCAGCAGCACAGAGTCAAGAAAGTGCCACACATTGATGAGTTTCCCCCAGACTTGGCCAGGCAAACAGCTTATGTTAAATGAAGCAGCCAACTTTCTAGATGGATTTTCTGTATTCCTTTGAAAGATCATTTTATCCCTTCCCCCTCTACTCCCTCACTTTTTTTTTTTTATTGTGCTGACACCTGATACATATTTCTCTATGGTATATAGAGAAGTAGAAACCCACATTCTAAATAACATTTTCTTTTCAGTTGCATCAAAAAACCTACAATGACTTTCCAGAAAATTAAGTATATGTTTAGATTTTTTCCCCCAAAATTAATCACAATTGAATAGGTTTGCTTCTCTCAAACCTTGCCTTTTCTAAATAAAACCATTCCTTCTAAACAGTTTTATTGATTATCCAAGAGAAATTTTTCAACTATCCAAAGTGCCTGGAATAATCTAGGATTTGTTTAACTGGTCGCTGCTTGTTAAAATTGCATCTGTGTATCCATCTACTGAAATATCATTAATGTTTGGTGGAACAGTATTAGTGAAAGACAGGACATTGAACTCCACATTTGACAGAAGCATTAATAGGAATTATGAAACAAAATTTAATTTAAAATAAGCCTAAACTAAATATTTGTTATCTCTTAAGCCTGCAGAAAGATATGGGCAATTTTGAAATTAATCTGTAGATAAAAAAGAGAAATTTCACTAAAAGTTTTTAATTTTGGTGTACAACTACATTTTCTCTTTCTGAGACTTAAGCATTTTTCCCCTCGCTTTTCTTCTATGTGCTCAATGTTGTCTTCTTTCTGACACAACTCTGACAATTTTGAAGGATTTGGCTAAGCACAACTATAGTAGGAGATAGACAATCATAAGTGTCACCCTGTGGGTTTGTGGGTTTTCTATGGTTGTGGGAATAGCAAGGAAAGACCTGAGGAATATACGTGAATTTATATCCTTTATTCTTGGAGAAACATTGATATCCTTTACCCTGCACTATGAGGTATTTGAAACTGATCTTAGTGAAAACAGAGATTTAATCTTTAGAAGAAGTGCTTGAACACTGCTTATCAAAGAGTAAATATGTATATGCTTAGGAAAGAATGTGAGAGAATTCCTTCTTCCTATTTTCTAAACAGATTTCTCTTTCAGAATTGGCCATTTACTCCTGCTGTGGATGCCTGAAAGAGATACTCACTTTGAGCTTTGTGCTGGGTACTGCTGAGCTTCATTAATGATTGAGTTCATGACTGACCTCTCTCTATAACAAGGAAGGGGAAATAGTTTTCTTAAGCAGTGAAAAGAAGCAGCACTTCTTTTAAACATAAAAGTTATTTATAAATCTCTATGCATTACATGACTCGCTCTTAGTGCTCGAGGCCTTTCCATACACAGCCAAATGAAACTTAAGGAGAGTGAGTAAACTGCTCCCCAAACTCTCAAAACTTGAGTAGTGGTCAAGACTCATTGACAGGTGTTAAATTTGTTTCTCAGGAGCGATACTCTGATACGATCTGGCTCAGATTTTCCTGAAAAAACCCTTTTACATCCTAAAAACTGTAGTCTGTTGGGCTTTGGCTTATCCATTCTATCCACATTTACAGCTGGACTCCAGCAGATACCAAGGTCTCCCAGCCTCTCAACAGAGCCACCAAACACCATCTCTTCTCACTGGACTCTGGAAAGCATGGGGAAAAGAGAAGGGGGAAAAAACCTCTAACCTGACATGCCAGGAAAGTAAAGTAAAAGAGGTGGGGAAGAAGCAATGCAGTTCTGGTAACTGAAATCTATGGGAATTGCATGTTTGGTTCCAGGAGCACAGCTGTGCCTTTGGAGTCTGGGTTACCAGGAACTCATTAAATTAATATACAAATATTGACTGCTACCGAGGGCAACAGCTGTGAAGTCACACTTGGAAATTCAATAAAAGTAGCTTTGTGCTCTAAGGCTTATGCAATAAGTATCATGGAAAAAGGCATTTTAACCAAAGTACAGTTTTTCATGCTTTTGATATTTAAACAGCTCTGTATATGTTTTATCAGTTGCATTGATAATTAGAAGAAATAGTGCTCTCAACTGTGCTTTTGGAAAGCATCAAGGTACACCACAGGAAACTTCAGTTCTAAGTTCACTTATGTTTTTGCTAATAATTGCAAAGAGTTGTAATTAATAGTAGAACTGGGAGTGGTAGGAGAGAATCTGTGGATCTGTGGATAGAAATTGCATGTGGTCATTTTTCAAACTATGAAATTCCCTTCAACAGTGCAAAATCCCCAATGCTACTTGATACTGGATCACATCTGTACCTATGGCCCACATGATTGTTCAAATTTCAAGTAAATACTTCCTCAGGTAGACAATGTTAGGGCTACTGATTTACTTTGTTCTGTGTTCTACAGCTACTTTACCTCCAAGGTCTCATTCTCTGTTTCAGTATCAAAATGTTTACTTCCTTTAGAAAACTGTAAAGTAGTTGCATGTCTTTCAATTGTACCCTGAACAGAACAGCAGCGGGAAAATCAATAGGGAGTCATTCTGTCCAACACTTCAAGAACCAATACTGAACAATTTATCTTCTTCCTTTGTTCAGTGATGTAGAAATAAGTGATATAAAAAAAAAATAAATTGTAATATATTTGCACATTCAGGAATCCACAGAATTTTTTTTCATTGTAATTTTGTAATGTATTTGGATCAAACTCTGCTTTGGTAACACTTGTGCAAATCTACCAAAATTAACTAATTGCATTATGTTGTTTGCTTTCACATATGTTTTACATCTTGACAACAGCTGATACTGTTGTAAAAAGTGTAAGGTTTACCTTTGAACTGTGAAGTGATTAGCACAGTGAATTCGGGCGTTTCATGTTCCATCATTTGCTAAATGGAAATGTCTGTCATTAAAATTACTGGGTTAAAATTAATGGTTAATAGTAAATACATTTGAAAATAACTTTCTGAATAAACAGCTATAAGAAGACAGACAGAGTTATGAAAGATAATGAGGTTTTATTTTTTTTTTTAAGAAACCAGTAAAACACCCCAAAACCCCAAGACATTCCATTCCTGATCATAAGTCAATCCATACAACATTTTTTCAGTATAATAAACTTACATAAATTAGAATATATTTTAATATAGATGATAGAGCATGAATTTAAAATGCTTTAAAATATAAATTCTCAGAAAAGGTCTCAGGAAAGATCTCATGATTTAAACAAGCTTAAATAGACAAGTGCAAATCAAGGTTGGAATGAAAAATTTTGGTATTCCTAGTGTGTAGCCACATATCATTGTTTTTTTGTGATGTTGCAGTGTTTTCCTTTGGCTCCTGAAATCAGCTGGCAATGCAAACTGCCCTGACCATCCATGAGCATCTGTGGCTCTGCCTCTCATGGTGCCTTTCCTGATCAAAAGAGAGTGTGAAGCTACATATGCTCAAAACTCAAATAAACAGTTCTGATCTATTCACAAATCACAATAAATGTGCATCTAGAGACGAGTATAGCATTTCATTGGTATACCCACCTGCCTTGATGTGCTAATTTCAGTTGTTACGTTTTTCTCACTCTTTTTCCTTTTTTTTTTTTGTTTTGATAAAAAAGTAACAAGTTTTCTCTTAAAGAAAAGGGAAAAGCATTAAAAAAAACAGATGCTAGCTGCTTTCAAAGCACTTTGAAAACCTGATTAACAATCTATAACGGTTCCTTGAGCTAGATTGTGATCTGTTTACTGAAGTCTTTAAAGTTTTCCCTTTACTTTATCTGACCTGTCTGTAGTCCTAATGATCCAAGAAGGTACCATATAATAATGAAACATGAGGGAAAGAAAGAACATCACAAAAATATCATCACCTGTTCAGAATAGCCGAAAGCAATAAACTGATTTTTTACTTTCATATCTAGATAAAAGTGATAAATATTTAAAAAAAGAATACACAGGAGCTTAACTGCATATTTTCCTGGACAACTTGCCAAAGCAATCAGTTTGCAGTATTTTCTGAAATAATGTGTATTAATACAAATAGTCCATGGTGCTGGGTCCATGGTTTTGCAGTCGATGGGAGATACTGTGATATTCATAAAATAAATCCTCCTCAAGTATAAAGTGATACAAAAAAGGCAGCCTTTTACTTGGCAAATCCCCTGTGCTTAGTTAGGAGATCAAATATTTTCTGAGGCACTCCAGTAAGAATTAGGCTGTCTCCAGATGTTTTGGTACAGTGAATGCTGAGGCTCAAATTCACTTTTAATGAACCGTATTTTAATGTCAGTCTCTCCTGTCTACTTAAATGACAAAGAGCTCATCTGACTTTGTAATGAATTGCACAACTGTATCATTTATTGAGCCTCTGTCTTAGTGTTCTGCTGGTCCTTGATAACATAGGTTGGCAGTCTAGGTAAATTGCATTGGAAGTTTATTTCCAAAGCTCCAGAACTTGAAGAAACTACATCCAACACAGCAGGAGCTGAAATTTCTACTGAGGAGAACAATAGGTGTAGGTGGGAGATGGGTTAAAAGGTCTAAAACATTATGAAGTTAGGTATGGCTATACATGAGGAAATATCCAGCTGAAAATCAAATCATAAAAAAACAGGCAATATCTGCTTCAGATAGTAACCAAGTCTGATTAGACTATATGTGTACTTGTTGGGAGGGTGTAAAAGACCAGTGTAGATGATCAAACAATCAATTGGCTTTTTAATAAAGGCATGTGAAAATTAAAGAAAGGTAGTACTTGTAGTTTTGGTACATAAGAAGTCTAAGATTTATATATATATATATATATATATTTGTGGAATAAAGTAGCAGTAAAGAACACAGGAGGTACTGAGATGCACATAAAAAAATTAAATGCTGTCAGTACATTATCTACATAGCAATATTTGCTATGTAAGAGAAAGAGAGGACTTGCAAGGCAGTCATAAAAAGATGGATGTAAAGAGTGAGGACTGACAAATTATAAAATGAAGCAGAACCCTACCTTGTACTTTCAAAGGAAGTGCCAAGGTAGAAATCAATGCCATTGTATATTTTGGAAGTAAGGAGGCATAGGAGCAGGCTAATCAATGGACAATGTTTATGAAAGATTGGAAGGAAGTATCAAGTTTTGCCTCTAGGCTCGTGCTTAGGAGTGAAGCAGATACTGGAAGAAAATTCTAATTGAGGAACCTATCTGAGATAAAGAGCTAGTGAGATGTGCCTTTTCATCTGGCTCTGTTAATGATAAAAGATGTAAACTCAAACCTTTCTACTTTGTTCTAGTGACTCTTTAATGATCACTAGCTCACCTCTTTCAGATGTTATAAGTAGTCATGGTCCCAGCTGTGAAAGTGCCCTTTCTTACAGTTAGACTTTTACTTTCTGTGTTTGTTTCTTTTTCTTGTAGGTGAAGTGTTGTTCCTTTTCTGTCTGGACAAAGGACTCTGATTTCTCACTCTAGTATTCTCTATTATTCAAAATAAATTAACAGTAATGTAGGAAACTTATAAAATTAATTTCATTTTATTCAAGTAGAATATGAAACAGTAGCAATCATGAAAAGTGGTGAACTATTTGTCCCGTTTGTCATTTCCGTTGAAAGCTGCATTGATTGAAATGTCCTGAGTGAGCATTTGGACCAACATTTCCTCTTATAGATATCACCAGGTATTTCAAAATCATATTTTCTCTCTTCAGTCCCACAAGACCTGGCTAATACCAGATTTACCTTTCTTTTCTCCATGTGTACACTGTGTTGTACAGGCAGTGGGAGCTCTGCTGGCAGTGGGTGTTTAAAGTCTTTTTTGAATCCCTTTGGAATCAGAGTGTTGCTGGAACTTATACAGAGAAAACATCCCTAGTGTAGGGAATGTTTTAGGTAAACATTTAATAAAACTGTCATGCTTCTGCTGCTTTTTAGATCTCAGGCAACATCGGAAAGGAAAATCTTTGTGGCTTTTAGGCATGTAAAAGTGTCTGAGAATATAAACTGACTTGAATTTTAGACTATTGCAGATTAAAAAAGATCTCTCCAGGGCATTTTCTGTGCAATTTAAGACAAACTTCCATCAGCTGCAACAAGAACATCTCTTTGGGTGTCCTGTCTGACACCTTGTTACAAGGAATGCCAAATTAGAATGTATTTTCTACACAGGGTACTGGATAATTTGTGACCCTAAAACGAGCCCCAGGACTTTAGCTGGAACTTCCAGATGATTGGTTTTAGGCTTAATCTTCCTGTAAACAACCCTTGAGACTCTGCACAGGTTCCAAAGGAGCCTTCAGCTGCCGACAGACTGCCTTGTGTGGCCTGGAAGCGGGCCAGGAAGCTGCTGTACTCAGGAGTTCAGAGCTGTGAGCAGAGGCGAGGCCATCCTCTTCACCATTGCAGGAGGGTTGGGTGTTGTGACGCGGCTGTGATCCTTTTGAGACTTGGATGCTGCACAGAAGATGTTTCCATTTGTCCTGGGGAGAGGTGATGTGTCCTAAAGTGTTCTTTCAGTTTCCTCAGGGGAGGGTCAGTTCCATCAGACTGGCAAGTGGTTTGGACTGGCTAGGTACACGTGTCAACAGAGTCCAGCAGGAAGCATGGCTACACAGGAACATCTTTTGAGGATATTCTAGTTCAGCTAATGATTTGATGGTTTTAGCTATAAAATGGAACATTGAGCTGAAGAACAGCAGAAATATCATTGCACAGAACCTTATTTACTGAGGGGAGTCAGGGAGCAGGGAGAAAGTTGTGCCAGGTTAAGGATGTGCACAACAGTAGCATTTTGGAAAACTTAAATGATGGTGTGATAGCATCCAAAAGTGTTTGCTGTCTGTAGCTTTGATTGGCTGAATGTACATCCACTGAGATGGACTCTCCCATTCCTACTAAGGCATGGTCATCTTTAAATACAATGGACTTGAATAACATGAATGATGAAAACTGCAGGATGTTGAGACCATTTGATCAGTGAAATCAGATCTCCAAACCCTGCATGTCTTTGCTCAGTAGCTTCTGCTTTTTTATATAAGTAATTTTTAAGTGAGTTCTATCTGCATGCATTTGCTTTATGCTTGTAAGTGTTGTGAGGGGAAAAACAATAAATGATGATTAAGTTTTGAACAGTTACATGCCAGAGAACACATAACATTTACAACTACTTAGAAATCTTCCTCTCAGTCGCAGAAGCCTAAAGGAAATAGAAACAGCTTTTGCTCTCCCTGTGTTTGTTTCCTGTCTTGTATTACTTTTATTAAATTTGTATCTAAAATTCAGTAGTCCATTCAGTAAATGCTAGTATTAGTCAGTTCTTAGATAGTATAAATATTGACTTACTCTGACAGAGAATCACTTTCCCCAATGTATGTGAAAATGCTCAGTAGAAGATTTTTATTCCGTAAGCTTGTGCACTTGTGTGCCTTTGAAATGTGTTATACATGGTAAGTGAACCAAGGACACTTAAGCAGTGAAAGCAGTTGCTTTATTTCAACACTTAATATCTTCCAGAGTATCCTGTTGCCAGCACCAGTAAATATGTCATGCTGAATGCAAACTCCCCAGCTATCTTCAATTGAATAAACAAAAGCTGAGTAAATAAGGCTGTGAAAAACAATAGTCTGCTCTGTTCTGTGAGCGTCCTGGTATATTCATTAGATGCAAAAAGAAGCTGAAAATGCTGTATCTATTACTGTAGGGGAAAAATAAAACTACAAAAGAATATCGTGCTCTGTGTTGTACTCCATTCACATTCCAATTAACCTTGGAGATTGTTTCTGAGGGCTGTACTCTTTATCTTATATAGCCACCAAGTTAAAGGAAGTGAATAAGGGTTGCTACATAGCTCTTTCTTCTGTCATGCTGTAGTTTTACTTTCACAAGATTTAATGTAAGGTCTTCTTCAGTGGAGCACTGCATTTGCTGCAGCAGCCAGGCAAGTTTAATTCTTACCCAGGCAGGATGCCTCATAGAGAGGTACCATATGGGGAGGGTGTATTTTTAGCAAGCTCTGAGCCTATTCCAAACTTTTGGAAATCAGATGTGGCTCTTTGACTTAGAATTGAGGGCCTCTTCACTGTTCAGTCAGAGAAACTTAAGCACTTTCTGTCATCAGTAGTTTGCTGCAATCTCCCAGTTAAGTAAAACTTTGTGTTGTTACTTTTGAATTGATTTTATTTGGTTTAGGTTTAGCAACATTTTCTTTTGAATCTTTTAAGACAATCCTGTTAATTGTGATCCTATGTCCATTCTCCCTTCTCAAGAGATAATTATGGGCTCTCTACAATGACTTCAGAGAGACTGGTACATAAAGTATGAGTGGCTCTATGTAACGACTTCAGCATTCTGGTCTGTCACATCATCCCTCATGGCCATGGCACACAGTGGGGCTGGGGAGAGGCTCTCAACTGCTTCAGTTTGTAATTTTTTCTCTCTCTTTAATTTGTTCTTTGTACTTTGCCCAATTATCCATATTGCATGTCACAGGTTAATGCTCTATTTGTGGTTTTTGTACGCTTCAATCAAGTGTCTTGTCCTTTATGTCTGATACTTTATATTTTCAGTGTCACTTTACCTGTGGGGATTTTTTGTAAGCTGTTTAATACTGTGGATTCAGGTTTGCTGTTACTTTTATGTTCTGTTTAATCTCAGTTTTCCTATTTGCTTTGCTAGCAAACACAACTTAGTTTGTCAGGTGGGTTTTTCCTCTGTTGTTCTTGTTTCCTGCATTGACTTTGGCCTGTGAGTGTAGAGGTGATCCTGACTCCAGCTCAGTCTCTACTCCAAAGGAAGCATTGCTGAATTCCTAGCTTGGTTTTGTCCCTGTTGCTGGTAGCACTTTCTCATTAGTTTTGTTATTTTCCTGTGGATTTGAATCGAACTCTTATCATTTTAAAACCTGTAACATTCTAAATAGACTTTATTTTAAACATCCAAAGAGCTTAGTTTTTCCAGAGCTTCTCTAATTTTCCATGTATAACTGTTGGGCTAATTAAAGATACTATTTCTAAGGGGAGGTGTGATCTGCCTACTTACAGAACACCATGGCAAAACACACTGTGGTATAAATGCACAGCACTAGATGCAATTTTAGTAGTGTGAATAAATATATTTAGGGGAATGTAAGGGTCCTTATTTTTAACATTTTTACATCAAATTTCTAAAATTATTGCACTTATATCTACAGTATTGCACTTTCAGTGTAGTAAGTGAAAAATGAGTATGTGATGATATATTTTACATATATTTAATGAAGAACTAATGTGTGAATGAGTTCATTTGCTGCAACTTGTGAAAGCAGAATTGTATAGCAGAAAAAAAGGAAAATGCCTTGCTTAGCAAGGTAATTCTTTGAAGGGATTACATTTTCAAGAGGAGAATATGCAATATAATACAGAAGGATTAAAAAAATACTGCATCAAAGCAATGCATTTCTACTTCTACATATATTCCTGGACAAAGTCAATGAATTTAAAGGTAACCCTGTCCTGCAAACCAGTTAATTTTTGAATAAATGGGGAAGTATTAACTCTGTTTAAATTCATAGATTGATGTGTGGGTTTTGAAGTTTATAGCTTCCAAAAGGGAAGTAATTTTGGAAACAGTCTTGTGTAAGCTGGGTATTACAGACCTTAAGAGGATGTGTGTACAGGCACGTGGGTGCCTGCTGTGGGTCATCTGTTTGCTGAGGCCTCAAGAAAGAATTGACTGAGTACATGCACTTCAATACAGTTATATCAACTTATCCATAGCCAAATAACTGACTCTATATAAAATAATAACATTAGTTAACAGCAAAGAGGATACAAAAATTGTTGCTGTTAAACCTGGAGTAACCTTTATACATGTTTTCATTTATCTATGCTTGTTTCTTGTTTCACAGCTTTGTTTCAGGAGAAAGAAATCTAAAGTGCCATTGATATCTAATTGTATTTAATCAGGAGGTAATCAGCAATCTTAGCTTCATGATCTTGACTTGTGATGGAAAATTTTATTTTTTGTTTTTATGTAGAAGTTTAGATACCACTAAGAAAACCACACTCAGTGGAGCTTTAAGATAATCTGTTCAAGTGCTTGTTTACAGCTTATTGCTTAACAGATAGCTTTTCCTGCCATCATCGTCAAAATTTTTTTATTTGTTTTCTTTGCATCATTTCTCTATTAAAAAAAAAAACAACAAAAAATTTTGTATGGCAGGAGGTTACCTCTAAAATTTTAAATTAAAACATTAAGATGATGTGATAGGGAGCTCACTCCTGAAATTTTAGGTAACAGATGCAATGGTAACTTCTTTCATATATATTTTTAACTATTGTCCCTTTCCTTTCTTGGGGAAATGTAACTTTCTGGAAGTCCTTGTGTGTCAGAGAAGCTGTAATGTGTAGTAGGAATAGTCATTTTGTTGGTACAAGAATAAAATAGCCAATGTCCTGGTTTAGGGCAAATTTGGGAAAAAACCTCTGGATGGATCCCTCTAAAAAGCAAATCTGAACTGCCCCTGCCCCAAGCTGGTTAGGGACAGGAAAAAATTTCCTTGAAGGAAAGTGGAAACCAGTTGTTTATTTAACAGGCAAAGCACTCCCCAGCACAACAAAGGAACAACACTGAACAACAAACCCTCTGTGTGCCC